>JAQIXS010000450.1:0-46947 GCA_034700785.1 Rossiulus vilnensis | reverse complement strand
AATATCCATAAGGACTTTTATGCAAATTAATTGATCTTTAAAGAACATTAACGTGTTTACAAAACGCATTTTTCCGAATTTAAATCGGACATTTCGCTGCTGAGAAAAACATTTTTTCCTGATTCAGGATGGTGAGTCGAATTTTTTGCACTTAAGTGCATAAGGGCGAATACTGCAGCATGCTAATAATTTATTCATCCAAAAACAATGTTTTTTCAATTCGTAATAGAGTTAATAATTTCAGAAAGTTGGTACTTCAGAAAGCAAATTATCTCACCCTTATGCTAGGATACAATTGTATGCTGTCAAAAGCCTTCTCAAGTGGTTTCCGAAATATTTTAATCCAAACCTGAGTACTTTTATTTGAAAGTGAAATTGCAATAGAACAAGCCGAGCATGCAGCTCGTATTTCGCGTGATCGATTACAAAAGCGCTCATAATCGTTAGTATCGTACTTAAGAAATCCGTATGATTAATTATTGATTTCGCGATTTAGCTTCGTGTGATCAATGAAGCAAACATTTTTATTTTGAATATTTGTTGCATAGAAAATGCAATCCATTCAATCTTATAATATTATCGACTTACACAATACGACTTATTTTTCAACTGCCATATTCATTAGCGTTGATCCCCCGAAGGGATTAAAATGCACTTATAAAAGTTACGATAAATTTAATTACATTTTAATCACTGAGCAAACATCCTCTTATTTTATTTAAGTAATATGTACATGTAATGTACATTGAGAGTATTCCAGCGTGATAACAAAGCCTATTAAAAATAGAAGAACAGAATTGAAGCTACTGCTTTTAGCTAGTGCTCTAATAAAGGGTCGCTCAGAAAGGCTGTCCGAGGGTGAAGGACGTTTACACACCCGATATATCGGGCGATCAGTGTGGTTTAACTCTTGAGTATAAGTTTAAGTTCCTGAGTACAGGACAATCTGATAATAACGACCGCCAATGCAATTAATAGTACGTAAATGACGTTTTTTGAGTATTTTGTGTGAGCCCGCTCGAGGGTAGATGCTTACCATAATCAATAAGCAGTTCAAATTATAGCTCCATCACGAAAATTACTTCTGAACAAATAGATGTGACTGTTTTAATCAAGAACGGAAACGAAAATTGTGAGCGAGAGAGGCACGGAGGACTGAAGGCATGCATACTAAGCAAATCATGTTTGTTTAGTGTTTTTCGAAATGAGACTCGAAGTTGACACATCAAGAGTAAAATTGAGGTTGAAATGTGCATTTTTTGTCGAGGGGCAGGTTCAACTCTTGGAATTCTTTGTCATTTCATTTTAAGTTCACTGCAAGCTTTTCGCATAAAAAATGTGTCAGCATTGTACGTTTCGACAAGAGAAAACGAGCTAGGGGGCAATTCATTAAGAACGTCCAATGTTAGAGGAGGGTGGGTTTTTTAAGGAAATCGGGTCTATCAGAGGGGGTTGGGTGAGACGTTCAACCTTTAAGTCGTGCTTATTTTCCGTCTTTCTTCCATTTCCTTTACACCCATATTTAATGTTTCATTATAAATAATGAAACAAGACTAACAAGAGGCAGTGCCTACAACAGGAAGTTTTCAAAAGAAACAAAAATCATTAAAATAACCAATAGGGATATCGCCTTTGTCACCCTAATCCAATGATGCGAGTGTATTTTTTCTGCTTTCTTTTAATAAATCCTGCGATCATTCAATCGGCGACCCGGATCGGTTGCCCAGCAACTGCACCATTGTGCCAACACACAGACATAGATCGCCAGCTATTCTACTGAGGAACTTCCTTAAAAAGAATGGGGAAAATTCCTAACAAATGAGAAGAATTTGCAAAGAATCAATGGTATAGGCCAGCTTTAATCAGCACGGATTTGCCAATGACGAAGACCCTCAATCCCCCTTCAATAACCCTCAATCTTTAATGAGGGTTATTACGATTTCAGGATAAGGAATGAGATGGGGACGCTATTTTTAGACATATCCAGAGATTCAAAACAGACTTGGTTATTTACATGTATTTTTTAATATAAGGGCAACGATAATGCAAGGGTGCTGTAACACCTTTTTCAAGCTAATACCAGTCTGGTTAATACTCTCCTGTTGTACTTCTAAATTATATTTAAAAAAATACCGTACATATAATGCATGCCAAGCTTTTATCGTTGATACAAAACGTATGCACTCATGCGTCCTTATACTCTGAATGCCATCGCAACGGGGAATGCCAACAGACTTGTCCAGCATTTCTTGACCACGTACCGCAATCTCTCACATTTTCGGCTGAGATTTCTGTGGTTAAAATTCCAGTGTCAACGCTTTTGACAATTTCCAGCGTTACTCTCATGTGAGGAGTGTCTGTCAACTCCCGTGGTGGTCAAGCGGGTCAACCGCATTTCGTTACTTAAGTGGCAATTGGAACCAAAGGCAATTTGCCAACGAAGATTTCTACAAGAGGTGATCTCCCGAAAGATGGTCATCTCCAGTGACCGGATATTGGAGCTAAAATCGTCACAAGGTTTGACGGCTGGGGCCACTTTTGCACAAAGTAGGGTGATCAATCATCGACGGAATGATGCGAGTTTCCACCTCGCAAGAAACCGAGTCTTCGGATGTTCACCCAAGTGAAAACATTTCGCTGATGGAGGTCAACCCCTGGAGCACAACCGAAAATTCGGAATCTGGAAGATCTTCCTGTGTTCTTAGCTGCGTATACCATTTTTGTATCTTGTTCGATAATATAACCCATCACAGTGCATCCATGCAACAGTATTTGAATATTGAAAACCTATATTTCCCATTTTTATTACCAGTCCCTAGTGCCAAGAGTCATCGTGAATGGAAAAATGATAACTTTGAGAGAATGCCCTAAGAATAATGGTTGGTTTCCTGTATGCAAGATTTAACTTTGACAAAAGATATGCAACGAAAATGTATAACAATAAAGTATTTTTAATACAAAGTTTCCACTGAAATTAAATTCCAAACTTCCCTGACTTTATTAAAAAGGAAAGAAAAACGGAAGGAATTTCCCTATTATATCACAAATGACAATTTAAACTGATAAAAAATGTCCAGAGTTTTGAATGAAAACTTGAAATTTCGCTGATTTTCCCTAACTTTTTCATGTTGTACCTACTTGCCTGACAATTCAAGGTGTTACAGGTCAGTGATAACCCTGTTGTAATTTCAGTAAATAATAGATAATTATTGGAAATTCATTACATATTTATTTTTAAACAATTTGTATTTCAAATGTATTTTCTAATGGTTTTTTAAATAAACTGCACGAAACGATGCATGTCCACATCTTGCATGAGTGGTTTCTAACAATAGTTTTCTTGCAAAAATAGAAGGACTAAAAAATACTGTTTTATTATCGACGTGTACATATTTCGTAATGTAGTAAAGGTTGCTAAATAATAAAATACACTTTTCCTAAGCTCTGATGTCCCCTTATTTCATTCCATGATCTTACGTTTGATGCACTCTGTAATAGGTGCGTTTTATACTGAAGTTAGTATTATATTTCTAAACAGATGAATTTATCTTCGTGCTTGTTCGAGTTTTTGTAGCTTTTCAAAGCAAATATTTTGTTTGCATTTAGTTAACATGAAAATTTCATTAATTCTCCTAGGAATTAGCATCGCCTGACAGGAGGCATGCTCGCTACACAATCAAGCATGCCTCGCAGTATTTGTTTGCAAAATAAATTATTTCGGACCACTAATTTCTGCAGCTGCGATTTTGCTTGCTACATCCGCATGTAGAGGGCGCTACACGATGGATGGCACTGACAAGCGATTGCCCAGCAACCAGGTCTTCAAAATTAGTGTAGCTTTATTACAGCATAAACAGCTCATTGATTTTATTTGCATACAGGGAAGATGAAAAATCGCTAGACCTTGTTAGTGAACAAGGGGGTTTAATTATTATTGATTAATATAAAATCTGGTAGTGTTATAGTGGGTTTTATATTCATGCATAAGTTACTTTTTTTTGCAAAGAGGCATCTTCGCATTAATTAGTACGTTAAAGTACATTTAAAGTAACCAAAAATCGGGCATATTAATTTCGAAAAGGAGACGGGACTGTTAGGCTATATTGACTATAGTTCGAGTAGGTTGCCATGAAACATTAAATGAAATGATTTTGCATAGTAAAATGCAAACGACAGCTGAATTTAATTTCGTATTGCATTAGCCAATCAAAGAGAAAAAAAGAACACGTAAACTGCATGTAAGTTATATTTGATTAGTTAATTAGTCTAATTCGTTGAATGTATTATACCATATCCTGTTTCATTTATATGGAAACTAGTTTAATTTCCAGTGAAATTAAGCAGCAAAAATTTTCAGCGTCGTAATAAGCATACCAAATATTAATAAATAGTTACAAAATAATTTAAAAAATAATACTGTTTAAAAAAACATCCATATCAGAATACGAAAAAAGGCTTCGGAACATTCAGAATACGCGTGCTTTCAAAATCGATTTTTCCTAACAATAAGGATAAAAAATGTCTCATCCAAAAATGTCAGCGTCACCTTTACTATCTTTCTATGAAAAAAGTCATTAGCTTCCAAATAAGAATTCAATTTTGCGATCAAGCAATACATTTTCGTAAAAAGTAACCTAATAATACAGCATGCGGAGTAAATACCCTTCGTAAATGGTTTGAAGGGCATCTAATTTATAGTTCCATATAAGAAATCCATCTAGTAATCGAAAACCAATGGTCATAACACTCCATCCACATGCCTAAAAATAAGAGTCCATAATGCCCGTGGCAATCCATAAAGAAGGTCAAAGGTAGGATCAAAACCTACAAGAGATCGGTTTTTTAAAGTTTATTTTATTTTTTATAAATAAACGGAAACCTACAAATTTTAAAAAAGAAGCTCAAGACTAGTGGACAGCAAATTCTGCACGAGAAAAAAAAATAGCAATTATATTAAGTATTTAAAGCAAAAATGAATATTTTTGCACGATCGGCCTTAATATAACCTGTTAACATCTGAATAAAATATGCACAATCATTTTTTAAATCCATCGCCCTTAGGGCGTCAAACCTGCCCTATATCACAAAACTATGTAAACAAGCCAGGATAACGTAAATGTCATTACCCTAACGTGACTTAGCGTCTCGTAATTAACCGTGCGTCCAAAACACAGTAAAAATAACAAACAACTCCTCAGAGAATTCGTGCACCAACATTCGCGCCTGGATGTTTTGCATTAATGAAGATCATCGAAAAACGAGCACCTCGGCCATAACTGGTCGCACCCTGACAATAAAAGAATTACCAGAAATAGAAAAGAGCCTTGCCACCATGGGTGCTGCAATCCTGTAGGTACACGCCTACAGCAAAACGCGGATATCATAAATAATTTCAGCATCCTAATAAATCTTCTGGGAAATAATGTCACAAAACGCTGTAGCTATTATAGTGACTCGAAAATTAAGGGAGATGGCATTACAGAGTGCCCTTAATGAAACCTTATTTAAAGTTGAACAGCGCCAAATCTTTCTACGAGGCTTTTAGACACCAATCCTAAAATAAGGGGAAAAAATCGCGGCTAATGAATAGCGCTGTCCACTTTCTATCACATACACAAAAAGTTAATTTATTTTTTAAAAAAAGAACAAATTGCCTCGTCATTTTTCCATATAAATGTCGTCATTAATGAATATTAATGACGTATTCAGTAGATCATTAGACCATTAACCTTACTATGCATAGACCATGAACTTAGCATATAGAAATATAAAACATAACGTAATTTGAGGACGTATTCTTAAAAGATAATTAAAATAGAAAAACCGACCAATAAATGACATCTTTATGGGACGGGATAGGCCTAACGGGCATATACAAGTAATCAATAAATGACCTAACAAAACGTTTTTTTAATGAATTTTATAAATTCATTTCAATTTTCAACTCCACAGGGATTACACATTCGCAAAATGTGTATATTTGGCATTGCAAAATTAAACCTGATTAGGGGTTGTTCATTTAAAAAAAGTCCAAACCCCCCTCCTAACCTCACTTACTGACCCGAAGAGTACATGTAGAGGAGATGATATTAGTTATTTGTGTCCAATTTTGATGAAATGTTAAAAAGCCGTTACCAAAGTAATGTTTTTTAAACCTAAAATGCACATGTATTTTTAATTTTGGCGTTGTTGTTAAGTGGAAATGTGGTCTCGTTCCTGGTCAGAATGATATCTTTTTGACTAAATAAATTATTAAATTAATTACGGTGGGCATATACAGCACATGTACTTTCGGAATAAAAGTGAACGACCCCATTTCAAATTTAATGACTACGGTCTTTATCTGACCTAAAATTTAACCGATGACATTTCAAAGACCAGTGACTAATGACTTGGTCCATTCTACCTTACATCAGTGGTAAGAAAATCGTCCAATCAGGCGTTGGCAATTTAACGCAAATTAATAAACGTTTTCCACGTTGGGATTCCGGGCGATGCAAACAGCTGCCAGCCCAGCGCCAATTATTTTTAATTTGGTCTGATCGGGCTCTATGCGCTGCAAAATCTCCTAAAAATGTCATCTGCCTCTCAAGGCTCTCATCCATAATTGACACCGAGGTGCTCGTTTTGGCGACGCTCAATCCGGGTTTAACCCGCCGACGGAAGTGTGTTATCTCCACGGAAACAAGCGCGAGAGGCGAATTATTTACGAGCAAAAATCACCCCGACAATCAATCAATCGAGGCAAAAGAAACTCAATTCTTGCGAAGCCGTTTACAGAAACCACCTTCCCCGATACAACGATCACATCCGGGCACTTTTCGCCACGCGTCTAATTGGACGGCCCAAATTTAATAGGCATGGAAATCAGAGGTCTGGATTCTGGGATAGGACTTAAAAGAGCCCCTGGTAAGGGCCGACAAATCCCATTTTGGTAAACCGCTTCCGACCAGCTTCCCCTAGGGTCGTGTTCGCAAGGAGGACCTTGAATTATTCACTCTTTAAATTAGATGAGGCCCTTGAAAGCCACTGGATCGAAAATCCCCAGAGGTGAGCAATCTTGAACCACGCACTACCTCTTTGCCGTGCGAGATTGACTGACTTCAGGGGCAAACGATAATGCGAGGCTGCCAATTTGTTGTTAACTGGATATAACTGGTCTTATGTTCGTCCTTACTGGGGAAGAAGATACACACTGACATTAGATAACCCTATTACCAAGCGTAATAGTGAACTGACTACATCCTGTATACTGAGGCATATGACAGTAAGTTGAGATCTGCACAAAATGGAATAAAACCTTGGTCAAAATGCCCAGGTTTATATTTTAAGAAAAGCGTATACAGGTTACACCTCTTCAATTTGAGGATCCAAGGGCTATTCCCCGTTTGAAATTTTTTTAAATTGTTGGTTTCCAAGAGGTACTTGGTGTTTTTCGTTGGCTTTTAATTTAATTCTTTTAGATAATCAGCACGTAATTGACAAATTCGTAAAAATGATGTTTTCCTTCAATAAATATTGCCTTTACGTGATAAAATATTAATTTCAGCGTGTTCTAGATGATATTTTATTTTTGAAATTTTTTTGGAATAAACGCTCTCAACACCTGATAACCAGACTTGTACACAATTTTAAAAAATTGGAAAATTCAAAAGTATACTTTACTTTAGACAGTTTGCTTCAGTAATATGGATTTAAGGTGAGCTGATTCGAACTGTTCGAACTGATATATTCGAACTGTGATTTCTTCAAATATAATAGCGCGAGTTTCACTATATCTTGCAGAATTTCTTTTCTTAATACTATATAAATCACTTTAAATTTACTGTATAAACTTCCATTAGTTTTGTCCTTTTTTGAACCACTGTACAGTAAGAGCAGATAAGTACCTACCGAGTGGCGTCGAATTGCTACGTATCCATAGCCATTTGACCATTGATAAACCAAGATACAGGCAAGTGATTGCCAACATTGTCAGTTTCCTGTTTGCGAGCAAAGAGCTATTAGAAAAGTGGTATTTCTGCTGACTATAGCCGAGCATCACTTTGTCATCAGTTGATGCAAAGGGATCACAACCCGATAAAATGCCACTAAAATGGTAAGCTGACTTTCACTGCTAATTGTTTTCTGTCCATTCCTCACGTACTTTAGTGCTCTCGCAAACCGAACAAGCCCAAATTCATTTATTAATGGCCGTAAAAAATCCATTTTCGGTGGCAATCTGCTTATGGTATAAAAATAATATACCATCGCTGCTTATTAACATGCTCGCTCGGTATCATCAACACGATTTACTTATTGTTAAGTTAGTTTCACCTCATATATAAAATGCGTTAAACGGCTTTATTAGAAGTCATATACACTATATGATCATGTACATGTATAAGGCTGCATTAGCCTGCATGTTTGGCCAAATATGGAAAATATTCGATTTTCTAGTATAAAGAATCTCATTACTGATCACTCCCTTTTAATCTAATGTAATACATGTAAATAACAATAGAATTTTAGCTTTTATATTAGTTATCATATTGCACTGTATTTTCCATGTATGGACATATAGATATACATGTATATGACTATCTGTAAATAAGTTGACAAATAGTATCATACTTTAGAATTTAAAAATATGAATACCTCTATATATGGATGTCTATAGAAATGGATAGACAAGTATGGGATTTATGGACTTACACATGTATTACAGTATGGTCATGCTGTATATGAATATGAATAAAAATATACATGTAGGTCAATTTGCAGCGAACGTCTAACCATATGGAATAAATCATGTGTCCATATATGGCCCATATCTAGTTTTTCCATCCGAGGAAGGCCCTTTACATAATGAGCAAACGTAATATTTACGTGTCTTTTCAGGACGCATGACACAGATCAATGTGTAATTGCTGCAGAAAAGTAACCCTGATACTTATGATACTTAGTTGTCACAAAATGTACACTAGTTTCCTCAATAATCGACCGGAAACTTTTACGAATGTTTACAAAACGTGTAGAACGCTGTTGACCACAATTCCCTGCAATGTTTTTACTGAACAGTATAAGCTGCGCTGGTACAAATCGGTTGAAATAATTACATTTATCTCCGGGATTACCGATGCGTGTCTCTATTGAGGAAAATTATTGCTTGTCTGAGCGTTGGATTTCTTACAAAAAAAAACACGGTTAGCTGGATAGCCCTAAGACAGGTAATCACATGAAGAAAAATAGCCTGTGGTTAAAAATTAATTAAAGCCGGAAGGAGACACAACAACAGCATATCTAAGTACGAAGAGGTTTCCTGAGGATTTACTGGAAAACATTTCCTTAGAAACAAACAACTACTGCGCATTGTAACCCTATCTCGATAGAAATTCGTTAAAGTGACCAAGGATTCCACATACCTTTAAGGCATGGTCATCATTTTGGCAGCAACAAAAAAGGGGTTTTTCATTACTTACTCGCAATATTACTCTGCGTGGAGTTATTTGAAGGGAGAAAGGAAGGATAAGCTATTAGAGATATGTTAGTGTACAGTGAAACTCCTATATGTTGGACTTCTGTGGTGCGCACCAAGGCTTTCTATACAAAGTAAGTCTGCTTTAATTTTAATTTTCTCTATGCAAGCCATAAAAGGCACCATTATACACTGCAAACTGTATAATGCCTATGTTTTATCAAAAGTCACCTTGCAGTGGATGGATTCTCCTTTAAAAGGCATGCAAGTGTTGCTCCTCCTTTTGTTTAGCATTCCAAATTGATTTAAATGCAATTGAATAGATAATACTATTAGTATATTTAATTAAAATCCTGAATAATTTTACAAACCAAGTAGCCTAAATTTAAATTTATGAAACAGGTACTGCATATTCCCTCGCCAATCATGCAAGTACATGTAATAAGATACCTGTAGAACCATTATTCAAAAGAAAAGCATTAAATCGAAAACGTAATACTTATTACTGATGATAAAAATTACGGTTGGATATCAAATTTAAAGTAGAAAAAGAACGGTTTGTTTTCACAGCATCCTATCCTAAATTCACATGCATGTATTGATTTGTAACAATTTTCTAAAACTTGATGAGAAAACAATCTATGAATTTACCCTAGACTTTCCATTCGTACATAGGAGCTTATGGAAGCAAATATTCAACTTGTATGCAGTCAATCATGCGGACTGGCGTTCAAATTATGCGTTGTTTTTATTACGGCATGATGGCCGAAGAAAGAAAAGTAAAAATAACATGACAGAAACATAGTATAAACCAAAAGAAGTGTTATTGAGGGCAGCGCACATTTTCCTAAGCATTTTCATCACAAGTCGGTAGTAAAAAAAAGTATCGTAAGCATCATTAAATTTTAAATCTGAAGTTTTTCAAAGAATTTCAGAGAAAAATATTAAGCAAGATTGAATAAACTGAGCATGAAAGATCATCGATTTATGAAAACTAACGGCCCTTGGAACAATAGCTGTGCATGTACACAAAAGTAATCAAAATATTGCCCCAAGCTATTTTCTTTATTTTCTCCTTGATACATACTTGTTTATGAAGATATCAGATTGCAGATCCGCTATAGTGTATAACTTGCCATCTCTATTTTGTAAACGTTGGGACAACTTGCGGAAAAATACATGCATAGGTAATATCATATAAAGTACGTAATAAGATACTATAGTATAAATTATAATACGATAATATAGATACCAATTATATAAGATTTACAGCTAAATAAACATAAGATGCGGGCAAACTTTAAAAAGATTGCGTACAACAAACATATTATAAAACAGTTTAAAGACTAGAAGTTTCAACGGAATACATTTGGCAGGCATTGGATATAAGACGGTTACCTATGTTTTCATTTGTTGTACATACTAAAAAAATCTGTCACTCATGCCCCTAACTTAAGTAGTTTTCCAAACACTAAAGACGTCTGTGCAGATGACCTAAGGCTACCAAATTTACGGACTGAAGAAGGAAAATCACTTTCCGGTGATCCATTCGAGGATATAAGGTCAACTTTCATTGCTGAAACTAATCGCTACCAATATTTGCAGGGGTTCCCCAAGGGATGGTTAACCAATTGTCACTCCAACAATAACAAGATTGACGTGCATTGTCTCCTTTTTATGTTAAAATCAATATCCCACACGAGCATTTGGACAAAGACAGCAACTCGCACCGCTATGGCGCTTCATGTAACATTTATTTAGTTTGTATTTCTTTCGCACAAAGGAAAAGTGCACTGATCGGACCAAGGACACACGAAAATGAAGATGGATTGTCACCTTGGGCTTTGCACCTTCACTTTGCGAACATTATCTCAACGATCAAATTAAACAACGGCTATAATCGCATCAGAGAGCTACTATAAAATCCAATCCTAGCTAAATTATGATCAAGTTCTTATAATAATCGTGTACCATATGCTAACCTTGGCTTTTGGTTTTAAATCTCAATTACGAGATGCACGAGTTCAACGTGTAATTTATAACAGACTGTCTTAACAGTGAGGCGAGCTAATTAATCAATTCGTGCTTAATTGCAAATTCTAGGGGTGAATGTTTGCTTAAATTAAACGCTAATCCATTGATTTAAGACTTCAAGTTCATGGAAATTGAGACCCTCTTCGTACCTGCTTAATTTCGCTAAACTTTTATCTTAATCTTGCAGGTTTCAACGAGCTACGTAGGGATTTAAAAAATCAATTGATTCGTATTTTTGCCTTAAACATTTAAGTAAAGAAAACAACTTAAACGAATGTTGTTTGTTTCCTCTGTTCCACATGCACTCATCTTCCAGGCCCGATGTGATTTTACCCAACGTATTGAATCCAGATGTTTTCAACTTAGAGAACCTCATTAAATGTACCATGCTCGGTCTTGCGTTTTGAACCCAATCGACCGACATATTTCAATGAGCAAACGTTCAAAAATCCTGAATCAACGGAAACATCGCCTCTTGTAAGTAAGCAAATAGTGCCGATTTGTACCTCAATGAATCCAGATATTTACGAAGCTCAAACGAATTCTTCGAAAAATGCAGACATGCAAACAATGGAAAGTTTGATAAAAAGAATACTTTTTGGTAAATATTCAATCAGAAGAGACAACGAGTTACGAAACGCAAGTCATGCAATCGTTGCCTGTAGGGTCTCGATTCTCAAAATTAATATTTACATGTGCAGTATGTGTAATCCCACATGTGAGCATTGAAACTATCGAGAAAATATTGGAAGCAAATTTAACAAAATCATATTTACTGACAATTTCACTGGTTAGCCACTATCCAATACGTCTACAAGATTGCCTGTTAACCTAAATCCATATAACTACATGTATATTGACACAAATGCATCCCTAGAGATAAATTCCCCGCAATATCAATTGAAAGAGAAAAATTGTGCGGTAGCCTACAATATCTTAAGTTGCGAAACAATTTAGCAATTCCTGATAGCGATTAGAATTTCCGTACAATTCCAACCCGTATTTGAAATTTTCAATAGAGCGACGTATTCGGTTTAAAACTTTTACTGAATACTCAATATATATTTTAATGCTTATGGATCAAAATGTGAATAATATCAAGAATCAGTATCAACTTCGTAGGTTGACGATACCTCACACGAATTAAAACTGATCACCGTCCCTATTCGGAGTTGTTAACATCAATGGACTCGACACGACATTATAGAGTAAATCAATTATTAGAAGTAACAATTATTCTAAGCTATCCATTACCCGTCTGCCAATGAGCCTCACATTTAAGCCAATCTAAATGGAATGAAAAGTTCATTTGAAAACGCATCGAAGCCTACAACGCCATTCTTAATTTTTTTCGCAGAAGTGATTTTTATTCGTCGTTTTATGAAAAGTTTTTCTTTAAAGACGCATGGAACTCCATTCAGTACAGTACTGTATTGTAAATGCCATGGGTGGCGCAGTTTTGAGTCACGTGACGCTATGTTTCCCTAATGGGATCGGCCTGTTTTGGACAGTCTAAATGCGATTTCCAGCGGTGAAGCCTTGGTGATAGCAGACTAATTCCCCGTGATTAATGGCGCAATAAAATGCAATATTATCGAACCCAGTCTTTAAACTATAAAACGTGGCTGCGTGGTGGTTTTTAGCGCTCGCTGTGTAGTATAGTTATTCTGAATTTCAAACGAGATTTGCCATAAATATGGCGAACGACTATGGGAGACAGTCATTATATTGGAGGAAACTCCACCCTTGATCTACAGCACGCGACTGGTTGAAAGATAATCCAAATTACACTGGCACCATTTCCGATAGACGATCCCATCTGTCATACGTGGATTTTTTCCTCCATAAATTCAATAATTCAATAAACTGGAAGATGGAAAAAAAAGTGGACTTCTCCAGGGATCTTGGCAATTCAAAACTCGTCGAATGATGTGCGTTCAACGCTAATTCTACAGTGGGCTAAAATTGTTTTAAGAATACATCATAAGGCAACTTGTTGAGCGTGTTGTTTCATCGTCAAAGCTGTTGCTGATGAATGTGGAAATGGTCAACCAAAAGACGCTTGGGAAACGCCTAGTTTTACGCGCTGAAATAACATTCCTGAATGTTCAAATCCCTTCTGTGCAACGCACTTAATTTACTTTCCAAATACGGAGCATCGCCGAGGAATTCAACGAGTAGAAAACCAAACAATTTGGTTATAGGCACTAGAGTAACTAGGCACGTGATGTTGACCGCATTGCTATTCCGGAGGAGTCCGGGCTTAAGTAATGACGCTAGATAATTTATAAACACGGAACTAATTGAAATGGTGCAGTGCTCTACAAATATTACGGTGCATAATTAATGTTTCAACACTCGCACATAAATATAGGGATTAATCTTTCTTTTATCGTTTTTTCTACTTAAGGATTGGGGCCGTCAACAAAGAATGTCCATCAAAAGTCGAATTTTTGACTTCCTCTAGTCCTTTACATTGTCCGAACCTCCTTCCTGTTCTGGCCCGTCCCATGTGGCAATACTGCAGTTTAGATGACACCACTTAATTTGGGCAAAAATACGTCATTTTGAATAAAACAATTGCAAAAATGACGTCATTGGTGGACGCGTTTATAAACAGATTATCATCCTTTTGTGTCGCTTTTCAAACAGGTCATTCAATTCGAAAAAGAATGAACAATCGGTGACGTCTATGATCGTCCGATTTGTGTTAACCCCCCTCTTCCACTGCAACCTTGAAACAACCTTGGTCTTTTATGGACCATACCGTACGGACACTTTAGATACACTACGTGTACATGAATTATTTCCCAGCAGAGAGAAACTTTGGGGCAATAGGAAACCGGACTTTTAAGGAAAATGCAAGAATCAGTATTAAAGAATATTCTAAAAATTAGTTAATGAATGACTATCCCTTTCTCGCAATTACGTCATTAAAAACAGCAGCGTATCCCGTAAAGAGTCTTATGTAAAAATGCACAGTCAGTGTATACGACTAATGAGAACCGCTGTCCTCACTGAGCAAAGAAATCATTTCCATAAGGAGGCGCCTTCTTAGCTTTCGTAATTACAGGATCGTTGGCCGATATTAATTTGTTGGCAAGGCTTATGTGGCTTTTCTTTTATGACAGCTCATTCTAAGCTACTGTTACGGTCGCTGGCTTTCGACCACTGACCATAATGGTATAAATTAGGCCTTCCTGAATCCTGACAGGCAAACATTGGGAAAAGGCAGCGGAACGAGAGATTATTTATCGCCAGAGAACTCAGGTGACCGAAACATTTATAAACGGCCAGCGGATAAATCATCGCCAGACTCCAGTGGGAAATTCGTCCAGCAGCACTTTGCTCAAAAATCTCTCCGTGTTCCTAAGCTTAACAGAAGGAAAGAAATGCATGTACATACATGTATATGTATTGTGTTTCGGAGGCAGTACTGTTAAAGGGTCAATGGCGCGTGACAATGGTCAGTTCCACTAGTCACTTCGGCGCCAGTCTAAAGCAGTATAAAGTCAGCTATTGAGGTTTAGGCGATGTCATCAGAACGTGTCTCAAGCTACGTTTCTTAGAGCCGTCCACAAAGGACGTCCGAGGAAGAAAGAGGGGGGATGAATTCAAAAATACTATATAGTACTATATAAAATTCGTTATTTTCATTTATTATTTTCAAATTGAGCGACTTGTTTAAAAAAGGTTACAAAAGGACGATCTATTATAATATATTGACGTCATTTGTTTTGCTTTTTAGGTCTACAGTAGACATTCGTAAACTAATTTATATTGGATTATTAAAAGTATTGTATTATTTAATAATTTATGCGTCACAAAGTAATTTATTTAACTGTTTAAAACGGATTTTACAAAAAAACATTTTCAGATCGAATTTGATGAATATGTAGCCTAAATAGGACAGCACACGTCAGGGACATTATGACATTAGTTTTGGTTGTTTTCTAGCTTATTCAAAACGACGCGACGTGATATTTGTCAAAACAAATTAAGAACCATCAGCTGGATTATACGGGGAGGGGTTGTCCAATTCGGACGATAATGCACTAGAAGGGGTAAAGGGTTCAAATCGTGGACATTTTGATGGACGTCTTTTGCCCAGTGGCGTCAGGAGGCTTCCTTCCAACATCTGTCACCCTTACACATCCAATGCCCCAAGACCGAAGCTTGTCATTAAACTTTCAGTTGAGTTGCTCCAAGCTACTATCTCAAAATTGCAAAGTTGCTTACAACGGTAAAACACTCCACACCGATAATACTGCACAGTAAAGAGTGAGAGAAACCAAAAAAATAAAAAAGGCAAAAAAACCCACTACCACACTGAGTTTAAGATTGCGTTTCCGAAAAAAAAACGTTTTTGAAACAACAGTAAACAGTGATAAATCGTCAGTGATTATAAGATTCCAGTTTCGCACAGGACACACAAAGCCAAAGTTGTTCAAAGGTCTTACCTTCGTCCTGCCCAACAACAAAGCATCCATTTCACCTTCTGGTTTGGCCGGTGCACCATCTTTGATTTTCACTGCACTTGCCGAACTATCTCCAAACGACATTTTCCCATCGGAGGGGGTTAATCTACTTCCGGCACTGACCAGTCAAGCAATAGTTTGTGTCATCACGTTGGGAATGTAGTGAGTAACCAGGAATGGCGAAAATGCTAACGAAACGAAAACCGGCAGCCAAAACAAAAAGAAAATGGTGGCTAAGTTTGCCGATATTCACGTGACGACCGGAAGTGGAATGGACGTGTCATCATCACCGCGCGAAACCGATAGCCGATCCTATTTCCCTCCATGGCGTCGAACCGGAAGTGGTCATCGAAGAGCTTCCCGGGCTCTTCCTACACTGAGCGCCATCTTGCTTTTCGGAGGCCAGCGCCATCTAGCGGCGCTGTTGGCTCTATCACGTCAATTGTTCTCGATCGAATCGATTTCGACGAAAAGGCAGATCGATACGAGAACTCGACAAATAATCAATAAAATAGGTTCAATGGATCGTTCCCCTTATGTTTTTCTCCTCTTCTGTTTAGTTCTAGGAGCAAAGCGATGATACAGCAATAAATTGAGATCATTCAACTGCAAAGATAAGGCAGAAAAGGAGTTATATTATTGAAAACACGGCATAACCCGATACCTGAAAACCACTTTTCATCCGCCTCTGAAGTATTGTCTTGCAGCGAATCAATAGACATTCTGGGCGGAATAAAAGTGGATGAAAGGTGCGGTCAAACGATGCTAGCTAACATTAGCATATGGGGGGGGAGGGTAAATGGCGGCGACAGGCAAACGGAAGTCGACAAGGTTAAACGGGTCAGTGACGAAAAGTTTGCAACGAAATATAGTCTATAGAGGATCGATGAAGTATTGGTAATAGCTGTTTCTTGTGAATAACGCTTCAAAAATTGCATTCATTGAAAACTGTTAAACATTTTGTGTCAAATACATTATTAAAACCTCTCAAACTTTGAAGCAGTTTTAAAAAGTGCTATTTAAATGAACTTTTAAAAAACCGAAAATCCCACAAAAATATTGGCGACTTTTGAACTCTTGAGCATTGATGTCTGAAATGCAAAATAACTTTTTCATAAACTTTGATATGACGTATTTTCCATAATCGTCTGGTGGACAAGATGGCGCTTGCGAGTGGAACGATACTTATGATTATTTTTTCGTAAGAAACTAAAGGTATATTCATGAACGTGTTAATGAGCACAGAGCACAGATCAGTAGGCCTATATTGCCCTCAAAAAAATGCTAAATTAACTTTAGTATCCCATAGCTATAATTGACATTTTGATTTGGTCAAAAATTGAACAAGAACCATGCACGGTGTACTTTGTCATTGTTTGTTTGTTGCGATTTCATGGCTTTTTAGATCATCACATTTGACAAGAGAGAAATTTCCCTATGGATCACCTATACACACGTATTTATTGACAAACTAAGCACCAGTCCGTGAGTTATCAACACAGTAGAAGCGTGTTGTTTTACAAGATACACGCACTCCATTGAGCCAGTCAAGTTTTCGGCATCGGACGTTGCTAAGAAACAATCCAAAATAAACTTGGAGCCCAACCCGACTTCCGCTTTTCTGTGCGTCAGAGAGACGCTATTTTGTTTACTGCAAGCTGTAGACGCCTAATGTATGAAAGAAAACTGGACAATTAATTGAACAGGAAACCAATCTGCCTTGTTTTTGTTCTCCCTCAAGAAAGTGTCTGAACAGATAGATTTCCAGCCAATCGCATTCGTAGTCGCAGTAAAAATCGTGCATGCGAGCAGCAGTAAGATTAAAAGTCTTTGAAGAAGTGTGCTTTTTTCCAACAACTATGCTACTCTGCAAACTCAGCAAATGAAAATTTACAAAATTTTCGGGTTTAGATAATAGAGAAAATTCCTTTAAATAAACATAACGGCTTGCAAGCTGTTACATACAAGTAAATGTAGCATGTCTCATTTTTTTATGAGAAAGCCAATCAAATAAGTCTGAAGGACGTTGCATTAGTGACATGTATTTGGACAAAAAATCATGAATTGTGAACAGCAAAACAGAGCAAAAATTAAACTGAAAAAAATGCCCAATGAGTAACGTCTCTTAATGGAACAATATGACATTAAAAGAAGACATTTTCATATTATTTATTGCATTAGTGGTCGTTATTGGCAGGTTACACTGTACTAAGCAGCTTGTTAACTCCACATAGGCAAAAATTAGGAGTTTTGTGTAAAACTCCTCCAATCTATGTCAACTTCTAATCTCGGACGTCCTTTATGGCCGACCCTTCGATGAAGTAGATGTCGGCTTCATTATTTAGAAAGTAGCTTCACCTCTACATGTTCAGCCTCGTTATTTTATGCGAAAAACTTATCGTATTATGCAAGTTGAAATTAGTTGGGTAAATTTCCGCTTCATTACCGCTTCCGGTATCCCATTCCATCTGTTTATTTTCGTCTACCACAATAGGTTACTTTGGGGTTTCTGGCTAATGCTCTCGTTTGCTGCTAAGTACACGTAAGCCCCAACGTGTGACTCGTTAATGAAAACTTATTGATTGACCTGAATGCGACCCAGGTGGCAAAGGCGAAGAATTCGCACTTTAAACACGTGCAGCGTAGGCAACGGGGTGCCCCGTCGCTTGCTGAAAGCTATTCAATTTCCCAATAAATAAATCTTCCAAAACGTTCCACGATATGCCAGGCCATTATAAATATAGAGGAGCTAAAGATTATAAATGGCAGCATAGCCAGAAAAAAATCTCATGGTCCAAGAACAAGAGCGGTGATGCCTAAAAGCAGTGCATGGGATATGCACCATCCAAATATTTCGCCATTTTGTAAAATTGGTGTGCTATGCTAGACTTTACATCTGTGTTTTGTAAGAGCCAAGATTTGTTAATTGACATTTGCTGGTTAGTTGTGCAGCCTTCCTAAGAGTTAAGTGAACGTTCGACTATATCTACACAATTTCACAAAAGTTAAAAACTGGCTTTGTTCATGGGTCCAACGTACTTGTACGTAAGATCTACGAAAGATGTTAGTTAGCTAACAATTAAAAAGCGTTCCAAGATGTAGTCCTACCTGAAATCTTTGCCCAAGTATGCTAATTTATTGCAGTTATCTTTAACTGACAAGTTTACAAGAATGAAGCTCGCCGCTTGAATAAACAATGTGGCAACTGGCTTTCGTTAGCATTAATCAGATAAATCCTGAAGTAGAAACCATCTTGCTCACTTCTATTCGACCCAGGAGATCTCATCTCTTCTGATTTCCATATGCGGTTTTTCGCTACTGCGGTTTGACAGTTAAAAACCCATCTAAGATAATGATAATTACGCACTCAATCAATATATTATCCATTGTGCGTTAAATGCCCAAAGAAACCATAATGAAATGAATGAATAAAGTTAACGCAAGAACCGCAAAAGCCCGAGTATAGAAAGCTAAAATAAGAAACTGCAGATGCGAACACGATTCGGATTCAAAAATGTCTCGGATAATCAATTTTGAAAATGATGGATTGTGATTTTTCCTTTTCAGTTGACTGCTATAGATGAAAAATCGAAGAACTTATTGTACTTGCTCTATTTCAAAGGAGCTGAAAAGGATTGAAGAAAACCATTCTAGCAGATGACTGACCATCTTGTACTGCTCATATAATAGCACCGTCATGATGGACACTCCAAAATTCCAAATGTGTACTGAAAAAAATCACCTCATTGTTAAGCACGCAGTACATTTACCCTATCAAAATCGTCTATCTGATAGCAGTAAATATTAGCATCTTTTTTCATAAATGAAAAATCTCAATTGCTTGCCAAGAACTTAAAATTTTAAACATCCAATACGCTTCGCTCATGAAAAAAGTAATGTAATAATAAATGAGTGGAATTTCGAGAGAATTAATACAAATTTAAACAGAAAAAAAGAAATAAAATATATAAACATATAGCGAATCAAAACACTATTACTGGGTTTCCATAATGATGCAAGGAATGCGGTATGATTTATAGAAATGAATTTCCTATGTTTATATATAAATGATGGACTGATTGAGTGTTTCATGTCTTAAATTAGGTGTTAACTAATAACTAACTATCAATGGTCACTTCTGGATTTGAAACAGTAAACTTTGAACAAATAGTCTGTTACATGCCATTGCATTTTTTTAAAGCCACTAACGTATTTTCGACACATTTACAGAAAATAAAGTTAGTTACCCTTTGATACCCATAGGCCTCGATGGCATCAAAGGACAGAAAATTGGTAATCAATCAATCAATAATTTACTTTCATTATATATGCTTACCTTACGCTATGTGAAAGGAAATGTAATATGTGTTAAATTTCCCTAACTTTTCCACGTGTTTCAAAATTCCTTGACAATTCCAGGTTTCCCAGGTCATGGGGAACCCTGTATTATGACTATGATGTAATTTTTGAAATGGTCATTATGCAGATATTCCTTAGTTGTTAAATAAACGATGATCATATACTAAAAGCCTCCTTTTTAAATTACTTTTCGGATGTTCCTTCAACTTTTTCCCCCCACAAATCTCATTTTCTTCGATCTGACCTCATCTTGCAGGTCTTTCATCTTAAGGATAATATTTATTATGGCATTAACGTTTTAAGTAGACAAGCAAGCATAACAATTTATAATGACGTCAGAGGGATGAAAGGCTTATACCATCCTTGTTGAGATGTATCGAGGAACTTAAATAAAAAGCTAGTCTGCAATCAAAATATTGAAGACAGGTTGTAAAATGCTTTATACCCTGCAACCCGTAAAATGATAGGATATTTGGCGACCAATCCCTGGTGGGTTTCATCAACGTTTCACCTTCACGACGCTGCGAAAGTATTTCTTCAATCTTCTAACCTAATTCGAAGGGATTATTAATTGAATTAGTGTGTGTGTGAAATCCGCGGGGAGTTTTCCTCTTTCCATTGCCTTGTAAATTATTAAGCATCTCTTCGCCAAAACAATATTGATGCCAAAATGCAAATCATAAACAAAAGATCTCTAGAGCAAAATCGGGTGCGACCTACACTTTTTTGTTCTTTAGTACGCTTTTAAGCTTCATTAGAAGCGTAGGTGTAAAGGCCTTAATGGCTGTTGAAAAACAGAAAAGGAAATACAGCGACATATAATGCAGAAGATAAATTAAGTGATGATGGTATTAAAGCTAACCCTTGATTACGCCCTACAAATGTTAGCTGGGAGAACTTGCATCGCGCAGCGACGGGTTTCTTCAACAACAGTGAATTCTTAATTTAAAAACAAAAAAAACGGTTTTTACCAAAGCATGCAGGCCAAAAGTTGAGATGATATTTACGCTCTGGTGAGTTGTTAATTACGCTTCAGTGTATTTCCAAACCATGTCGTGCGCATTTAATTGCATATTATATTAAGCTAAACTGAAACTTTTAGCTTCGGAACTTGAAACTCGTAACGTTCATATTTCATTTCAAAATGGGCCCATTGACAGTGTACGTGTGTATTAATATCACGTAGAGTGTAGATCTCATAATACAATGTAGTTCATTCAACGAGTCTTAATTCTACAATAACAAATTAACAGTAAGGCCAACACAAAATTAGTTTCGCATGCTCCAATCCAACGTTAGCATAGAAATAAATAGGGGTAATATCATATATTCCCCATGTATGTCCTTTGACAGCCATATATGTCAACATATCTGTAGGCATGGTCACAAACAATACATGTATCTCTTGTGTGCATTGTATGTCCATAACCGGAAAATGTAACGTAGTAATTTGCATACATGTTAAAGTTAAAATTGTATTTATATTGTCATTTATCACATTATCTTAAGAAAAAATGAGCATCAGTGACATAATGCAATATAAATATACAATTTAGATCACGTTTTCATCAAGCGTAGTAATTACAGCACATTTATGAAAGAAATTTTAATTGATAATTTGAAAATGTCCCAATATGTTAAATTCAAAGTTAACAATCTTAAATTAACACAAAAAAACACTCATGCAAACATTCGTCAGGAGATATTACTCAATGCATCACTGCACACATGACTGACATTTGTCAGCTTGCCGGTTTCGAGTCAGTAGGCATGTTGGAAGCAGGTAAAGGCAACCAGCTGTCAAGTAAATTTTACTCACATTCTTGTTCGATAATTTTTCAAGATGCTAACCGCATCAATGAAAGAGCGACTAATACTTTCTGTGAATGGCGGAAGTGATGTTTGTTTTCAATGTTCCTATTGGATATCGCAACTCATAGTCGTAAAAATGGGAATGGTAGCTTATCAGTGTACATTTTTGCGGCGATGTTGTAGGTCTAATACGGTTACTACTACGAAAATTACTCGGGCACAAAATAAGCAAGTAAAAATTCCCAGTAAATTCAAACAACCGCCGTTGTCACGGTTTTCGGAGTATTTCTTATTTGCAAATTCAATCGCCGGAAACGAATTTAGCGAGGACAGGAAGATGCTTTCATAATGACTACACCATTCCCCGTGACGCCCGTGTGAAGGTGAATCAAATTCTGCTTAGCTCATAAAATAGTGGAAAATGGGGTTGGAGACGCTTTTATGCATGCATGTACGTGTATGTGCCCTAAATCCAAATTAGTAATCTCGCTGTTTGTAGGAGCTACCTGAGCTTCGCAGAAAACGTAAAACGTAATCCCGTGGTTTTACTATCGAACGGCACAGTGGCCCACATATCATAGAAATAAGGATTCCCGCATAAATAAAAGTCTGAAAGATCATATTGATTGCCCTTTAAGAGACATTTACACAAAAAATTGTAGCCAGCGGTGCAGAACAGCTCGGCCTCGCCACGGCCATAAGAAGTCCTTTTGAATTAGTTGGCATTCAACCGCGGTATAACTATGAGAGTAACTTTCAAGTTATATCCCCCATTTCATTCGCGATAATTGAAATTCCTTTAGGTATTTCCGATTCAAAACGTTAAAAATCGCTAACTTATCTACGTGGACATAAAAAAGCGAACGTGCCTCTAAGCTTCAAATGGCTGGAATTTTCCACTTTAATTGATTCTAAAATATAATTTTACATTGTAGGCTATTGCTTGAACATCAGATGCAAGCCAAGAACACACGACATAGAAACTGGCCCACCAAGAAGTATGTTTAAACAAAAATGCGTTTCGTTCACCAAGTAGCCAAAAAATTAAAATCAGAATACATGTAGCTCGTTTTGTAGACAATTCAAAGCACATTAAAACGCACCTAACATGACAAAAATTCCTATTGAATTGCGTTGGTGAATTGTTTCAAAATGCAATGCCATTCGTGCTTCAAACAAATTAAGTTTGACATTATCATCGCAACTCTTGAAATTTCAGAACATCTTATTCCCTACAGAAACTGTTTGGTAGCCACCAGGGGTAAAGGCATGCAATGTTTAATAAATGGCAATATTTTAATGTTGTTGAAGGCCAGATAATTTGTATTTTACAGAGCAATAAATTGTTCACAAAACGAGCTATTGTGCTTTTTAACTTAGTTATCTACTTGCAGAACAAAATGCCTTTTTAATATGATTTTTAATCAATTAGTCTACATTATTTGGTTTAATTTTACTAGACATCTTCCCCCAACTCAAGTGACTGTATATTTCTATTGCTTTTTCATGGGGTAAAAGAAAAAAATCCACTTCTGAAACCATACTTTTGTCGTGCATTCCAAAAATGTTCAAAAACAAATATTGGTGAAGAGTGTTGTAGCGAAAGGGCTTCGGCGATTTTCCTCGGAGTTTAATATTACTATTTTTTGTCATTCCAAGTTCTTTAAAAAATTTCGCAGCAATTCTGATCCGTACACTATTGGATTTTCTTTTTTGTTTGCTACCCGGCGTTGGAATGTACTTCTAAGAAATAGCCATAAGCTATTGGAAATTCGATTTGATGATGTTGATTCTCACCGAGACGAGGGAGTAACCGTCTGAGAAATTTGGTGGATGGATTTCACTTTTTCTCTATCTCTCATTCCCGACAACCGACACTGCATATTTGTCAATAGAATGTATTGAATTGAATTGAATTCAAGCGCAATGTTTTCACTCAATACCAGCACGTGTATCGTGAAACCTCGTGATCATGCAATTCAATTTTATGCAATTTCAAATTTAAGTTACAATCGCTAAGATACGCTTTAGCTAGCAATATTCTTGGCAAAATGGGCGATGTTCCTGTATTGATTTTAAGGAGGCAGATTGGCAACCTTAATCTTCGTTCATTCGGAACGGCGATTAGAGGAAGCTTCAAATACTACACGTACATAGTACACTAGTTGTTACAAGTATTGAGACCGGATATGCGCCTTCGTAAGCATAAGGAAGTTGCCTTAATAGCCTCGTTGCTTTTCTGTCACGCAGCCGACTGAGCCGAGTGTATGCTGTCTTGACTCATGTACGTGTGTCTAGCAAGTTAGACGTGCTAACAACGCTAATCCATACACAGTGAATCTATAGCATTTTGTCAACAGCAGTTTGTTAATAATTACTATTATTACTCCTAAGAAGTGAGTTTATTCAGCAAGCAAATATCCAATTAACATCGGAATAGCTTATTTTGTCAACAACTGATTGCTCTTTAAAATCCACCAAATTTTAATACAATTCTGCATCAATTTCTCAAGTGAAAAGCCTTAAATCAACAGTAAATCATTTGCACTTTTGGGGACATCTGCATGCCTGGTGGCTATAAAAGCGTTTCTGCAGGGAATACGAAGTTATGAGATTAAAAGAGTTGCAATGATAATGTTCTGCATTATTGTTTTTCGAAGCACGGTAGCAGGCTATTCTTTTTTAAAATTTACAATACATTTACCAATTTAAGCGCATTTTAAAGTGCTTTAAATTGGATTTAATTTACTCGACTAAATGCATTTTTTAATACCTTTAGGCTGACCAGTTTCTTTACATGTACTCGGAAGTGTTTATGCATATACATATATATATGCCGAGTGTACATGAGTCCATTATTCTTTATTTTCTTGAGAAGTTCGAAATGTTTTTGTTTATCTGTATATAATGGCATTTGAAGGTACATAAACCTATATGTACATCCATTTTAAATACATATCCATATTAAAATACGTATATCTAACTTATATGGCTATCGTAATCTTCCCCTAACACGTTGCATTTTTTTGCTGTAAGTGGAATACTGAGTTGAATAAAAAAGGTGAAGAAAGTAGATTGGATCTAACGCAAACGAAATTGTGATTAACTATAACCGTAATAACATTATTAATTTGTTTTTAACTACCAGCGAGAATTTTCGTCAAAATATACTAAAACATTCCAGTTTGTCCACTTCAGATTTTCTAGCCCTTTCATCCTAACCACGCTTCGAGCAGACCAAAGTTAATCTGCAACTGTATAATTGATCTTCTATTCACCATGATGGAAACAAGCTCACCACACCTATAAGTTATAACAACAGTATTGTTTACTTGGAACAAATCGCCTGCTATAATGGCAGGTAAGGGTAGGCACGCCTTTGAAAACGTCTTCACGCACTTCTCTAAATCAGCCAGATGGATTTGAAATTGACCACGAAGGTTGGCCACACCCATAGACACGTATTTTCAGAGATAGTAGCCACCGGCCACACCCTCAAAAGTAAGGCACTCGATACGTGATGACCAGAATTAAGTTAGCACACCACGCGAACTGACACCCATTCGAAAGTGAATTATGGTTAAAAAGCTGCTGCTACGTTCAAGATGAGACAAATTTACATTTCATTCTAAAGAATATTTCTGGAGTAGTTAGGCCTACACAATCGAATTATTCTTGATTCTTGAGGAAATCGTTTGATTTTGTTGGATAACAATATAAGCATGTAAAGTGCGTACCATATACAGTGTATTAGAAAGAGGAGAAACTAAGGTATCTTTCTCGGATTAATAAGGGCTAAAATTTAAATTAACTTTGCCAATATCAGTAGCCGCTACGTAAAATTGGGCTAGAAAATGTATCACACCCTGTAGGGGCCTAATGTGGTTTGTTGTCATAATTCTTAATTAAAGGGAATGTTGACTAAAGGTTAGTTCTAAAAGGATATGTTTTTCATATCATAATTCATGAATCCCAGGTTATGAACCGCGGGTCGTACACGGCATAATTCCTTCGTAAATCGCCATGCTTTCTTTTACATGTATTTATTGTGATCATTATACCGCTTGGTTTGAAAGAAAACTATTGACACAAAGATTGACTCTTAAACAACGGCAATTTAAAATCTAGTTGCAGGGCATACTGTACTATTATTGTTAGAAAATGGTTTCGCAGAAGCGCATTAATATTTTATTGTATCTAACTCGCATTTTTCAAAGAGAAAATAAAGTTGCCAACGGCAGTTTTTATTGCATTAATATTTTTGAAAACAATCTGATGTTACTGAAACGAGCTTAAAATCCATCATTTGTGTCGTGATATGGAAAACAGTGCTTGTACTCATTATTGCGAATGGCCTATTTCTAAACATTTGTGATATAATCATCGTTTGAAAATAATGCTGGAAATGCATCAACACACATGTACGTTATAAAATAATTTACATAACAAATGCCAATTTATCTAGTATAAACCGCTCTAGTGTTACTTTTTTGTGGGAGAAGAGGACAAGGGGGCTTGGGATTTACCCTTCCCAACCCCTTGGTAGTCCGCGAGTGGCAAAAGTTTGAGATATAACTGTTACAATGTATAATTTATGAGTTTTAACAACTTCTTACGCAAAATTTAAACGAGCGAGTGAAATACAAGTTCAAGTTTAACACTAACAGTCCTTAATTTGTCACGACAGCACACCCTTCAGAGAAAATCCCGGATACTATCCTACGGATACCAATATCAAACTCAGGGTTTAGCAGTCCGAGCTCGGACTCAAGATCGATGGGTCGTCTATCTTGTATCCATAATGAACCAGCAGCAAGTTCGGAAGCGGGTGGAGATAACCCAGCCGCTTACACGTGACTTCCGTTGGTCCGCCACCGCCAAACTCACCAATTTGAGTTGAAATCTCCCCATCCTTATCGCCCCAGCCCTCAAAATTCAACTGAGACACAGATACTCACCCAGAGCCCATGTTTACGGAGCCTCTTGCTCTGAGACAGGCTTGTATCCAGTCGAAGCGCGGAGAATTCATCCCATCGACGACCGAACTGGGAATGAACAATAATCCGTTCGGGGGCAGGCCGGGCGCCCAACAGCTAAGAAACAATTTTTTAAAAACTCTGAAAATTTCGCAGATTCAAATTGATCGAACTTCGTCACGCGGCACGAGCGTCGTTAATATTTGCATTTTTCTCTTCTCGTTTTGACTAAGTGCCAATTGCAGAAACAAGCCCTGGGCCCTGAGGGGCAGGACTTGAGGGGCGAAATCGAATTTTACGAATTTGTTTCTCGTGTCATCCGAAGCATTTTTGCTAGTGGAATGTAACGATCCTTGAGCGGCTTGAACGAGATCCTTGAACGACAAAAAGTGTGTTCCAAAGTCCAAACAAACAAAAAGAACGCAATCACATGGCGAGCACGCGCTCGGCGGACCTTTTCGAAAGCTCTTCGAAACCCACCAGGTGTTCGCCGAGGTCCGAGCGAGAGCAAACCAGGCGTCCGGAGGCTAAATTCGGCGAGTTTTCGTCGAAAGCCGAGCCGAAGACCTCGTTAAATGGCATCGGTTTGGCTGCATACACACCGGTTTGGATGAGAAACGACACGGTGAGGATGGAAGAGCCATTCCGAATTGAACGTGGATACGGGAGGCGATGGCAGCGCCCCGATCGGCCACAAGGACAACTGGGGCAGAAAAAAAAAGTCCCAGCCGCTCTAGCTTCCATGCTATGGGAGTTTCCCCTCTGGTTTCCCCGGCCTTCAATTTCTGCGTTCAATCATCTCGGATTCCGTAAGAGCTCCTCTCCATTTACTCGAGTGCCGTTAAAGCTAACAGGTAGCTCATAAAATTTAAAACCAAACGCAGCTCAGCACCGCTTTCGCCACCGAGAGTGGCTCTGCGTGCCGCGCTATCTCTTCTAAAAACAAAGTTTGATGAAATTTTCACTTTGCGGCATGTTTTGGTCACTGGATTGCTCCACCACATTTTAAAACTTAAATCTACCACATGGGGACAACTTTGGACGGATAACTGCCTACACAAATCAAGAGCGCTGATAAACCGATAGCATATCAGGAGTTTATTAACTAGAAGAAAATACAAAACACTCGTTATGCAAGTTTGAGAGTTGGAAGGAAAAACTTTCGTTATCTTCGAGCTCAATTTCTTAATCGCCTGAATCATAATTAATTCTTGATCTCGTTATCTAAATGACGCTGGCATCCGCTGGTGGAAATTAATTATTAATATGCATATTTTATGACGTAGCTCACATTTCCCTTAAAGACAATGTCACGCGAGGGAACCGAAAGCTGTCCATAATGCCCATCATCGTCATAAATTAAGATGACTTAAACAATTATTCCATCAATGAATCATATTTCACCAATGGCGACAGCATTTCTGGCGGAAAATATTTACGGAACGAACGCATAGTCAGCAAAGGAGAAAAAAGAAGCCTGCATGAATTTAAATATTTGAATCTGGTTTGTCGATACATTATTCATGCATTGCATGTTGTCGATTTTTGGCGTTTCTAACATGTTGGTGCTGTGCATCAATAGAATTGTCCTTGAAACCCACCATATTTACTGGCTAAAAATTAAATCTAAAGCATGAACAAATTATACAGTGTGTAACAGCACGGAGAAATCCGCAATGTAATTCAAATTGGATTCATGCAAATTGGATTGGTGCATTCGAATTAGGCCTTAGATGACAAGATGTTTAAAGGACTCGAATAAATATTGGCTGGAATAAATTTAAAACGCATGTATAATATATGAAAAGACAGCGGGCAGAATTAAAAATCGATAACTGTAAAACCTTAATCGCAATTTGATAATTCATCAGAGGATTGCTTTACAGACCGTAAATATCCCTTTATCTTTAAAGTGAGAAACTGGCATCTTTTTTTAAAATCATGAATGCGTTTTAAAATAAAAAATTAAATTGGATTACTATGCAGCTTCAATGCGTTCATCGAGTGTGTATAATTGAGCTCATCACATGCAAAGTTTAGATAGTTGGTTTTGTTTTGTTTTTCAAATTGCAGTCTCGAGTTTCAGATTGCTTTTCGGGCAGCTTTATTTTTTTTTCGCTAGAAAATCCCGTTTATTGATTTAAAGATTGAATCAATGTCAGTGAATTGATGAGCGACATCGAGTGATGATGCGCTTAGAAACAATATTTGCCGACTGGAAAAATATGCTCCAGACGTATCTTAATATAAACGATCCTTTTGGTGAATGGACTGCTCATGTGATTGACGGGATGACGTCATCACCTGGCGGTTAACAAGACCCAGGCATATGATGACTGATCAGAGCAAATGCATCTATAGTCGGATCAACAAAATAATAGACTGGGAATTCAAATGGGCCAATAGAATGCAAGAGTATCATGTGCAATTAATCTTTCTTATTCCATGACTCATTTTTCATCGATGATCATGGGCGCCGATTAGGCGTGACTTTCTTTATGAGGGAAGGCATGATCTACAAGCTGAATAACTCCGATTGGTTAAGGCTCAGTCTATTCTTTTGTTGATCCGACTATTCATGTACATTTACGTCGTTAATGCACGCAATGAAGAACCATGACCGCACTCGGAAAGAGCAGTTTTTATGAAAATAAAGAATGTCATCAATTAATAAGATTGTGCAACCGCTGCATTCCTAATGCTTTTAAAGTAAATATTTACTATACATTTCTTTCCATAAAACCAGGACACTGTTAGGTTTTACTTTTTTAATACGCAATTTTTCATTATTAGGGTGATTAGTTTATTTCGTTGGATAACTTTAACTAAATATGTAAACAATGACTTTTGTGATAGCCATTCGTACTTTTCACTAATTTTAATGGATTTTTCATAATTTGGAACTCTCCACAACAGACGTCCATAAATAAGTCGATTTTTGGACCCTCTAGGCGTCTAGATTATCATTGTACGAATTGGACGACTCTTTATGGAACAAGATGACGTCAATTCACAAGTTAAAACATACGCGTCATATTCATCATATTCATTTAGAGCATTACTTTTCGTTGGTCGCTATTGGTAGGCTTCACTGTATTCAGAAACTTACAATTGGAATGAAAATTGGATTTCCGAATTTGCCGGTCTATAATTTGCCCTTCCTCTGATTGCCCGATGTGCTTTAAAGATAAAAACTACAGTCTTATATTTTGATTTCATGAGCATTGCATCAGCGAAAACTTTTTTCTAGGTTTATTTCATATGGCATACTTTTTATTTCTACCCAACACTTAAAATATTATTGCTCAGCTGAGCTTTGGCGATGATTAACCCTTTAGCTGTCGTAGGAAGAGGCATCCCGTCGATGGTCATAAACAGATTGAACCAATCGATAGAGGCAAATGGAGGCGTCTGATGCCCACGTGGCGACCCCAAAAGCCCTCTCGGCCCCAGGAATCAGCGCGTCACCATGGCAACGGCATTCCCAAAGAGCCCTCCTTGATCAGCGTTTGATCAACGTCAAATCCATTCATCGAAAACGTGACTTTTTGACGTCAACAACAAAAGTCGCGTTCGGCGCAAATATCGACACCGGAGATTATCCCAAATGCCATAATTTCGTACTGAAGAGCCCAGAACCATAAGGGACTGTCCATGAATGACGTCCTCCATCAAAACTACGTTTTCACCTCCTACTCTCTCTAGTTCATCATCGGCCCAAATGGCCAACCCCACACACCTAAAGCAGTCGTAACACTGATTTCATAATGTCCTCTAATATTTTAAATTACTAAATTGCTATTGGCAATTGGTTAATGTCAATTACTAAATATTCAAATCACCATAAAAAACTAACGTCAAATGTCAACTTAACCTTACACGCTCCTAGGTCATTCTATCTTTAACCCTATTATTTTCACTGATTTTCAGATCATTAAATAGGGATGAAAATGGTGTCATTTGGGGACGATGTCGTCAACATATACCATCGACATTTCGGACTTTAAACGACTAAGAAAATACCTGCAAGTGATCTTCTCAGGTTTTTCAGGTTTTAGATTTATTCCCTGACCAGTAGGGTTCATAAATCGATAAATAATAAGTATAACACCTGCAGTATAATTATTGAACTTGTGCTCTAAAAATAATTCACGCATCAAAGTATCTAAGAATTCTACTAAAATTCCTCTTAATCACTAAGTACTTCGATTCTCCGAATTTAATTTGGCAAACGTCGACATTTTCGCAATTTTTTTACATTGAAGGCAGCTGATTTCTCATCGAACACAGCTCGCAATTTCCGCTTTTCTTTCAGTCTTTTTATGTCTTGAGTTCTAATGTGATGCCCTCTATGGACGGCCCCTAACCGTTGAAAATCTAAACGCCGATTGTGTATTCAGGCCAAGTCTCCATAAAGCATTACAGCCACATTGGCTATAGCGCAGGACCATTATATATAGGACTAAACAGGGTAGCAGTAAAATATCAGCAATATAAATAATCTCTCTCAGAGATTGAAAATTTAATGATCAGATTAAGAACATGCCAGATTTTCAGGATGGAAAACGGATGGGGGAAAATAGCGTCACGAGTTTCCCTAGCGACAGTAATGGACTGTCGCTTGATTTAGACGCCATGGCAAGAGTGCGATTCCTTTATAACCCAAAAAATTCGTGGAGCAATGAGTAATTGCTCTTGCTCGCGACCCTTGGCGTACAGCCAATGCTTTAAAACTCTTGGGGTGATGAATAGGAAGTCCTGACCAAAATGATAACTGAAAGGGTTTGGGAGTGAGCGATTTACAAATGGCCTCTTTTTGCGGATCGCTTTCGTGCAATGGTCAAGTGGCCGAAATCCGGATTTTTATTGGAATTCAGACAATACGATGCTTCCAACGGAAACAAAAATTCGTCGTAAAAAATGTCTGGACAGTTAACCCATGTTTGCGCTTCATTTCCTTCTTTATTTGACATCAACCTGCGAGAGCCGTTAGCGGATGTTTTCTTCGGATAGCGACCTGGGAGAGCTAATCTACTTGGAATTAAATCCATCAAGAAGATTTCCCAGACAGGCTTTTACTTTCATTTCGTCATTTGTCAGGAGAGGTAGGCCTAAGAGCGCTTCGGAAACTGGACATCGTCTTAGCAGCCTTGGCCCCGATCGAGAGCAGTCAATTTAAAGTCTTGCCCATGCACTACCACACGCACAGGGCAAATTATGTACGAAGACCGTTTCTGTTAAGATAAATTGTCCTACCAACGCCATTGTCACTGTGCAAATAAATCGATGCCAAATTTGTCAAATTTGTGACCTACATATACAGGGTGTCCCGAAATTTAATCACGCTCTGGCTGGTAAGGCAGAATCAAAAGGATGCACACAAAAATTACACATCAGTGCATTAAATATTTATTATAATTGCTAAATTTATTTTTGCCCTTAGATAATTAGTTGTCCACTAGGGCCTGATTTATTTTCATTTAAAGAAAAAATTAAATTGGTTATTAGCCATGAACTAAGAACATGTAAATATTTTTGAGCACTCATATCTCACATTAGCATTGTTTAGGTTTTTTAGATGGGGGATTATTAACTACGCCAGCATTTTAATGTTTCAGGAATGCTAGAAACGCTTGCTGTAAATGATTTCAAACTTCCAGTTGACGATAATAAATACTAAGGTATATGTATATCGCCCTTAACAAAGTCGATTCGCCATATCAATGCAAACCACACATTCCATCATCGTGTAGCTATCCTACCGCCAATCGCATTTTGAGCATCAGGATTATGAACTACATGTAAATATCTCTTAGCTCTAGACAGCCACTGAACATATCAATATATGCATATACGGAATATGCCTAATTTAGATGGATGGAATCAGAAGTGCGCCCTAATATAATGAATTTTAGTCATCGCTGCATTCTAATGAGTGATGTCAATCATTCAGGCACATCGAAAGGAAGCCAGCTAAGTTTAATAAAAAGCCATTCATATTCTAATTACCTCACTTCAATGAACCGCTAATGGATCTTAACCGTGTTTTTAGAAAAATTAAAAAGCTTGAGTCGAAATTTAATTTGCGATAGAAATCCTGAGAAATTTAAACCATGGTCAGAATGCAGTAAAATCCGACCTTGTGGATACCTTAAAAACGTGCTACCAAACATAAAACAAACCGTTAAAAACAGTATGTACCAACACGAAATTTTTGCACACTGTTTTTCTAACAAATTCACAATTAAAGCATTGCATCTTCCACTTTGACAAACCTATTGGTAATTTGTAAAGTAATTAGGTTTATAGTCAAGTCGATGCCCACACGTTTTAAATTAAATCCTTAAAAAACCTTGCCAGACAATATTAAACTTTGTTCTACAAACTTTAAATCTACAACATGGGAAGGATGTGCTTAAAGGACATCCATTAAGAAGTCAAGGTTTTCACCCCTTACCCCTCTAGGCCATTATCGTCCCAATTGGACAACTTCCAACAAAATGGTACAAACAACTTCAGTTTATTTCCTTTATCGCCAAATAATGATTATAAAACAAGCTAAAACTCACTCATAAAACAAAATAAATTTTTTCATTATTCTTCCAATTTCTATGATGCTATTGTGAATAGCAAACGAAAATGGATTGTTAAAAATGATGTTATTTTGGTGACGGCTTTTAATTAAAATTCATCGAATTGGAATAGCATTACCTAATTACAATACGACATCTTCACCTACTATTTGGGTGGATATACCCACTTCGTCTCAATGGTCGTAATTGACAGTTTAGATGTCCGAAAATGCTGTCCCTTAACTCCTTCTAGTGGGTCATCGTCCAACTTTGCCCTCTGACGTCATTTACGAAGCAGTCCCTTACCGAAATGAATTCTGCCAATTTTAATTTTAGCGCTGTGGTTCATGTCCAAGAATGTCGGGCTCATCTAAACTGAAGATTGGATGCCAAGGTAGGCACTTCCGGTATGCCCAAGATGCAGGATAGTGACGCATTTCTACCCAGTCGCCAATAAAGGGTGGCATTTTTGGGTAGGACTATTTCACAACGAATTTCACGGGTCATGCACTAAATCGTCATTTTCTGCTTGGCTTTCTGTCTCCTACTGAAAAGAAGTCCAAGCACGTAAAAAGTGGATTTGAAAGGAGACGAGCTTCATCATTCCTGTCGTTGCATTGAGAAAGGAAATAAGTGCACAGATTTCTCGCTGAGAGTAAAATCCTCTGAAATTCGAGCATATTAAAATTTGAATAGGACAAATCCGAAAGCTTCCTCGTGACCTGAATGCAACTTTTTCCAGCTAATCATACAGGCCTGCTGCATGGGGTGATGTGCTGTAGGAAGGCTCAGGGTGGATGCATAAAATAGAGGGGTTATGGAGGGTTCCATTCACAATGCCCGAGTTTAAAACGTGCCTGACATGAAAATAAAGAGCCATCTCTCACACTGGCAAAGGGGAAATAAATAAAGTGAATGGAAAAGCCCGGGGATCTGGCACAGATTTTCAAGTAGCACCATTTTAATCTCGAACCGATGTCTGCGAGCTTAAAGGCAAATAAAATTCATCATTTGGCTCTTTTTCGTCCATAATGTAGACCTCCCCCAACATCCGACAACTTGCTGGGGACATTTCTGAGACATTAGATATGTAAAGTTTCAAACGAAAATCAATAATGGTTTTTTGATCGCAGGGATTTCACGTAAAGATGACGGACTATCGACGTGGAGAGCCTGGGAAAACGTCCTCCAACTCTCGATGGATGCAGAGGCAAGGCTCAGATGTATACCTAGAAAAGTTTTTTCGGGGATAAATTTAACCCCTAGGGATGAGCTTGAGAAATTCCAAGCTTAGAAACTGAAATATATTCCACGTCTATATTTATTGGTTTAGTGTACAGGGTGCCCATACACTACACAATTTTATGCACTTCTTGAGAAATTTTAATTCTTGCACATATTTGTACACAAAATATCTACGAAATATGACCGATGGCAGAGTTTCTTAATGCGTTCTTCCTATTTTTCGTCAAAGGTACAAATAAAACGGATGCAGACATGCATCGCTACCGAACGAATAATGCCAAATTAAGGGCCGTCCATAAATTACGTCATAGATTAAAGGCAGTGAGGTTTACTCAATTGGGACGATCACAGACTACAATGCTTAGAAAAAATTATGGAGAAAATTGGGAGAAGGTTCGGACGTCTAATTTTTTATTTTGCTCCTGGGTGCAGTGAAACCTGCCAACGATGACCACTTATGCACTACATAGGAAGGACGTCTTTTTAGGTCATGTTCGTAAATGGATATCATCATGTTTCCATAAAGAGAAGTCACTCATTTGACAATTTTTTCCAATTTAAGAAAATCTTCGGGAAATGATCTGTTAACAGTAACGTCCTCAAATGACGTCACACTTATTAACAAATTAACTATTATAAGGTCTAACGTCAAATGACATACACATGTCATTTATATTAAAAATAAGCTTTTGTTTCACCCTGTATACCAGAAAAGTATTTTAACTTAAATACTTTTAACCTGCCCAACTGATAGAGATGCCATCCTTCAGAGGTGCTCAGAAACGGAAGGATGACTGCGAGGAAAGTGGCATTCATAGAAAGGGGTAACCGCGCCACCTTTGGGAGTAGCTTATCAAAAATCCACAAATGGGATTTAAAAGAAATTAATGACTTCGATTTCCGCCACGTCATTCCCACGTAGAAACTGGATTAATAAACCCCCAATTGGAAAACTGCCGAGAAATATAAAAAGAGGTTATTTACTCTCGAACACAGGAAAAAATCCTGTCCTTTCAACCTCTCTAAATCTTATTGATTGAAATTTCAATTCGCTGCGCTGTTTACGCAAACGCAAATTCTTAGGAATAACAAAAACAAGAGATAAGGCAAACTTATAGAAATTGGTAGAGCAAACGGTTTGGGGATGAAATATTCTTTGAAACTTCGAAAATTGAAATTAAACAACTTGCTACCCAACAACAACCCATAGATTTTCATGATTATATAATTATGCATGAGTCAGGACATTTTCAGAAAACTATCAGTGACAGAGCATCTCAAAAGGCATATTTTCGAAATAAATAAGCAATGAACGGGAATGATAAATCTGTCTGAAATATTTCAAATTACTGCATCAAACGTGCTACTCGGTATAAACGGGATAAAATTGATCTCATATTTCTGCATGAAAACCAGCCAACAGCACAAGTGAAGGGTGCCAAACCTTAACTTACCAATTGCCTGAATAGTTTTGATATCTTCCAAACAGCTGTATGTGCCATACGCATAGCACCACATATAAACGTTCAGGTTGTGAAAACTATCTTTTGAAACACGTTTTTTTTCAGAACTCAGACCTCACCACAAAAACGAGACGTGCGTCGTCTTGCCTCTTCCAACAGGAGAATAAAATATCATCGGTGGCTTATCATTCATTTATGCATGTAGGCTTAAACGTTTCTTTCCTTTACATTTTCCAGCGAAGCTTCGTTTTTTCATCTTTCATGCCATTTGCCAGCCAGATCCATTTCTCGTTTTTTTTCCACCACATTTCGCTTCATTCGCTAGTCTTATTCAAATCCTTTTGTTTACATCATTTCGTGTTACTTTAATCCTCCCCCGCCTTTCAACACGAAGATACATCGAGCGAAGGTATTACAAACGAAATGAGTTATTGAGCTCTTGAGCGGTTCAGCCGCCCGTCTTAAACCGCTCAAAATGGATGCGTGTAAGGCGTCCGATGACGTCTGTCAGTTCTTGGAGGAGATAGCCGTTTTGAGGCAGGCAAAACTTGGGCAAAAACCCGTTTTTATTAAGCAGATGTTTGAAGTAGTTCTCGTTCTCTTAAGCATCATCCACCTTCCTGGGATTAGTCCTGTTTGAGACCTTAAATCACGGTTTAATTAAGAAACGGGTCTCTTGGGGTTTAACCCGAAAACAAACATAAAAGAGAGGCACTTTATGAAACAATCCCCTCGATTATAAGGCGAAGGGTATTATAACACAAGTTTTGAAAATGCTTTAAGCTTCGTTTAATAACGTCCTCTCACAAAAAAACCCTTTAATATGAAATCGCAATAAAATGGAAAAGAACTCAAGATTGTATATCGTTGTAAGAAATTGTAGTCTTGATTTTTTTAACAGGCAGAAAAGGATGCCCACCGTGCAAAATCAGTTACTCGCATATTTTTGTTTAAAATACTTTTAATTTCTAGATTTATTTCCCCCCCCCCGTGTTGAATTAGCTGTACGTCAGGGGCAAAGCTACTTTTTATAAATTGAAAATGTACCTTAATTTATAAAATGAACATGAAGCAACCGCTACGCAACTTTTGATGCTCATCTTCGGAAGTTTGATTGCCAGGAAAACCCCGTTTTTTGAATTTTTTTGGTTTTTCGTTTTAAATAAACTGGAATTTTCATAATTTTCCAGCAAAAACAATTTCTTAAGTATTTATGGGTATAACATGGGGTTGCTATTAGTTTAGTTTTGCCTGAAATCTTGCATGTAAATATGATAAAATATCACCCATGTGATAGCTTTAACTCCCAAATGTGCTAGATTTGCTAGTGATCAATTCCAAGAAGTTTTAGAAACATGTTATTTTAATAATTCACGCCCTTTCGGTCAGCATGCAGTTCTAACCTGCCAATGGAAAAACATGTTATTCATAAAATGTTCATAAAACGCACTACCTTACTTGTCTGATCAGCTTCCAACTGTACGCTGGAATTTGAGGCAAAAACAATCCTTAAATTAAATTACACTTCCATCAGATGTTTTCGGCAAAGAAACATCCGATGGCAAGTATCGTTATGCATATAATCTCAAAAGCGAGACAACATAATGTATACACTCACAGTAATTATTCATTTTTATAAACATGATTTCTCCATGGTATTACTGGCGTCGCATTTGCATGAGAATGTGATTGGAAAGCAAACAAAGATAGCTCACACGTCTTAACAAAAATAAGCAAAGTGCAAAAGAAGAGTAGAAGCAACTGTTGTTTTTAAGGGAACAAAGGACGAGGCGAGATTAAGCCGGAAGTACGTGTCGGATCAATGGTGCCGTGATGGCTTATTGTAACCTTTTTTTAACGATAACAAGGTTTTTCAGAAAGCAAAATTTATTAATAACAAAGTTGGAATAAATCTCATCGTTTTCCATCTTTGGGATGAATTTGTTTCATCGCTGCAGGCTATTTAAGACTGAGCCCAAAGCAGACATAACCCGATCATTACTAAAGACAACATTAATAACGACATTACCAGCAATCGTTACTCCTTCATTACTTGTCAGTTGTACACGATCGGGTTATATTAACATCATTACTGGCAATCACTCCATTTTTTATTCAAATACTTAATACAATTGATAAACTTATTTTTATCTGTATAGAATTGGTCGTCCACTAGATCTGAGCTATTAACATCATTAATGGCAATCATTGCATTTCAGTTTCACATACACTGTTATTAATAATGCCATTCAGTAAAGATAATGTAATTATTAATGCAAGATATCACATATTTTCTTCAAATACTTAATATAATTGTTAAATTTATTTTTATCTGTTTAGAATTGGTTGTCCACTTTGATCTCAGCTATTAACATCGTCACTTAAAAATAAAGTAAGCAATTATATAAGTATTTTGAGCAAAAACGTGCGAGTAATTTTTTTTACTTTTTGGGCATTTTTGGGTTGGGCTTAAGCAACTAAGGAGTATGCATTTCGACCAATGTGCGATTTTTTAAAAATCCATATCTTCGTAGTGCACCGCTATGGCGCATTGACGAGTGAAAAACTGAATTTCCTGTTTTCTCAAGCACTCGCCATCCGCCATCCCTCGCCTGGAGAAATCCAATTTGCATGGAGTGCAAATCAGGATATGCTTCGTCGATATTTTCCTTTCATTTTCGCAGGTGAATTTCTGCCTTTTGCAGAGCAAATAGAAGCGCCTTTTGACGTGCCTTCAAATTGGGTTTCCATCAAAACCCCAGCCAGGCACGAATATCAAGAAAAAGATGTCTGAAACAATTTACGGCCCTGCAGCAGCGCTATCTAAATGAGCTATTGAACCAGCATTAGAGCAGGCCGCAAACACCGAAAAGCTGTTAGAAAAGCTGAGAGAGAGAGAGAAATAGCACCTCTCGCTTGACATCACCGGAAATGCCCTCGGAACGCAATCACCGTTTCCATGGTTGCTTCCATTAACAAACCGGTCTGCTTGTATAAATAGTTCACGGACAGGGCCTCCCAGGTTAACTTAGCTGGAAACCCAACAGCATATTCTACTTTTTCTCCGCTTAAATTGAAAAAACCAAAATTTCCGAAATTTCAAATTTAGATTGTGCCAAACATTGGATGTGATCGAAATAAGTCACTGTACACGTATATACAGGACGATTTTCTTCGTGGCCGCATTGCAAATACAATTTGTAGCCAACGTCCTTGGCGACGGTCAAAGGATTGGTCAGTTGCTCGAGATCTACGATGCCCCAAGCAACTACATGCAAGGAAAGTTGATGGTCATGTTGAAATAACTGTTTCATGGCAATGCTTGAAAATACCTAAAACCATATTTTATTATAGTAAAAAGGTGTAAAGTATACAAAACGATTACATTTTAACTGATTGTAAACGCTTTTGTAGAGAAAGGTTTCAACGAGTTTGGCTCATAATGATGGAATGGCATTTATTTAAAGAAACTAATTTTTACGTTTTCTACAAAGATGAAATTGAATGTTGACTTATGGACAGCTAGCTGGTGCGTGATTTCGTTATAAGAACCGAAAACCAATAAATGCAGTAGCTATTTTTCCAGCAATATCATCAAGTTCCTACAGATAGATCACTAAATGAGAAAGGCCCGCATCTTTGATATGTAGTTTAATTGTCATCATAAAGTTCGTCAACTGTTGAAAAAAAAAACATTTTTAAAAATAATTGCTCTATTATAATATGGTGGATTTTTCACTTTAGTATTTTTGGCAGCTTGCTTCTTCCAAATCAACGATAAATTACAGCCAGCCTAATTATCCAGAACCTTGATCCCGCGTGTAATTTAATTACAACTCATTAAGGTACATTATTAAACCCTAAGCTCATTTTTCTCAATTTACTTGATTAATTGATACGAATGGCAACTATGGAACTAGGAACAAAGACGTGGACCCTTTTCATATACTTGCAGAATACCGCATATAAGACAGTTTTTCTCGAGGGCAGAAGAAACGTTCATGAAAACAAACATGAAAAACGAACCATTCACTCAATTATTCAGCTCGTATACTTTCAGACTCGATAACTCGCTAAAATAAGCTTATCAGAACATGGAAACAAAGTCACCGGGTCAATTAGCTACTAATTAGGCATCTGCTCTAATGCCCACCAACGCATATCTGGGCTTTAAATACCCTACTTCTTTGCAAGAAGCTTAAACCCTAGACAGAAATTCCAAGTTTAAAGCTGATCGATCCATTAGTTGTTCATTCCAGAAAAGCTTTGGTTGCCCCCATCCCCAGGCAGCTTAGTTCCAACGCTAACACCTTAATCCCAACCCACACACGCAAGTTCCCAAGAAGCGTGTTATTGTAGCGTACCGAGAACGTAAGATTGTTGATGGATGATTTCCTGCCTCTAATAAATAGGATTTCGCTGGTCGAGAGACGGTTGGTGTCGTCCTTAATTGGCTCTCGCACTAATTAAATGGCCTCCATTTCGGAAGGAGAACCACGAGGATCAGAACATCGAGAGATACAAGGTGAATAAGTCATGGAAAAATAAGTGGGAATAGGCATACCATACAGGGGTTTTTTTTATAAATAAACGAAGGTAGACCTACTGGACAATATTCTATAAAAGTAAACAAATTTAGAAATTGGAATTAGAAAAAGTTAGAAATGTGCATCCCCTGTGTGCAGGGTGTGCATCCTTTTGGCTCATCCTTAAATAAGTTTTTATTTCCTAATTGAAAATAATTTGGGTTTAGGAAACCATTTTAAAATTATCAATATTCCATGGATAGATGTGTAGAGACGATGTCATAACAAAGTTTTCATTTTCAACGGTAAAAATAATTAAATGCTGCATGTCCTAAAGTCGTTAACATTTGCAGTTCAATTTTCATATTAAACTACATCAAATTTCAATTTAAAATAGCTACTAATTTCCACACAACCTAAGGTCAACATACATCTTTAATATAAGCAACAAAGTATTTTTAGGGCATTCGGCATTAAACCTTATAATTATTAGATCATTAACACGTGATTAATTTGTTTTCTTTACAACTGTAATTTGAGACGGTTGTTCTTTACGGAACAGGATGACGTCCAATCAGCTAAAAAGACGTCATGTTTACGTACTATTTAGTGCATTAGAAGACTAGTTTCGCATAATCTTATGCACAGACCCTTTCTGCTTAAATCCTGCAATTCCTGAGTTGGGATGTCACACTTGCACTTCCCTCAATTTGAGCAGGATAAGGTAATGAAAAGACTTTAGATTTGGAAACCTGAGAAAAATACGAACGTTTCACGATACGTTCTATATGCTTTGCACTTCCTACCGAACACTTCAAAACGTCTGAAATGTGTGACCCATTGCAGTTCCACGTAACTTAAGCACTTCCGTGGCGCAATTCCAGAAACATAATGGATAAATCCGACTGTCAGGGTTGTGGAATGTCCTTGGGGAGGAGTATTAAATTTGGATAGGCGGCGAAGCATGGGGAAGTAGGGGAATAGCCATCAGCAGGACTGATCAGGAAGAAGGGAAAAAATACAGGCGGCCACTTAGTTTCTGCTTTTGCGTCAATATACCATGCACTTCTTGGGTGAAATGTAAGCCAATGAACGAATTGAGCGCAATTAAGGGAACGAACACCCCGTCAAAGTCCCCATGGGCCACAAGAAAATAATACCCACCCCATCCGTTTCAAATCCATTTACAGAAGGAGCGAGTTTAAAGAAACCGAAGTAGAGTACTGTACTAAGAATTACAATTCGGACAACCCCTAAACATGGGCAAACACTGCTTACTTTTCGACCAGCAGTGTTTGACTACTTCAAGGGTGATTTGATTTTTCAGGTTAAACTTTTTGAATACCGTATAATTTATTTTCGTTTTAAGCAATAACTTAAAAATAATTTACTGTCAACATTATTTCAGTTGCTCATTGTCAATATTTATAAATGAGGTTCTCGCTGCTTCCGGGTGAAAATTATTAGTATATTTTATGAAATTTGCTATTAACTTACTGCGTAACTCTGTATTATCTTCTGTAAAATCGTGATGGTTGTACTTGTATTAGTATTTGTGTTTAGATGCATGTTTTATATGCATGCCTTATATTGGATTATGAAAAACTATCTACATTTTATCATTTTAATGAACAACATTTAGAGAACCACCAGCGCTGATATTTCTAATGGTGCATTAGAAACGAGAACGTTTCTTAGAACGCTAAATGTTGACAATAACAACGCAATTTACTTATCTTAATAGTGCCACAGAAAACGTGTGACATTCATCTTTATTACCTTCATAAGAAGGTTACCATGGTTATCGGCGTTTTTTTCAAATGAGGCATGCAACCTCGTGTTTACGCTAAATACACACTGGATTGCAACTAATTCTTCAGTGTAAATAAAAGATACATTGTTGCTCTTGCTAAAATACCACATCAAAACTGCATAAATGTTCTGTATCGGAGAAATAAATTAAGCAAAATGACCTCGGGAAATTTATTTAACCTGTTTATATATCAAATAAATTACTATATGTAATTGACTTACATGCATATTTCAATAGGTAAACCCTTCAGGCACCGGCATCTAGCCACTTTTAACTAACTAAATTTCGTAAACTCCTGTGTGACGCTTCAATAATGCCAACCATGTGAACCACCCTGTCACCTAATGTGAAAGATAATTATTCCCTCACTTAATTACTCGCTAATGGTCAGTAACTGTCCTTTAGCGTGACACCAATAATGTGCATGTTAACTTTTGGGGCATAAAGCATTAAATGCCTCATCAAATGCAACATCAGCTTCCCTAGAGAATGTTGATGTGCACGCTTAATGGATTAAATTTGACAAGAAGTTTTCGTTTATCAATAAGGACCTCTTGAGAATGACGTCACCAAGATGGCGGTCGAAGGAAACCGCAACGAGAGGCCTCTTCAGAGATGATATTGTGTCAACAATGTTAGTCTGACAGGTTAAGAGTTCTTACCATGTTCAAGGGTTCAATTAGCGTAATGTCTTAACTGCAAAGTGCTCTAAGCGCTAACCATAATTAACTGAACGTCTTAATTGACAAAACTAAATCTTTAAATGTAAATAACTAGTCAATGTTAATTAGCATGTTAATTTGCGAAATCTTACAATATTCAGAGAAGATTATGGATAGTATATATTTAAAAATGCACCACGTGGCTAGTTTTTAATGTAACTGCTGTAACCGTCCATACTTCGGTTATTGCTCACAGTAAAATCAAATTTCAAGATATTACGGCCACTGTTAAACTGTTTACTGTTTTGTCACATTTCATTTTAGAAACCTCAATGAAAATAAAGGTGTGTTTAATAAATTTGATTAGAGGAAATCAAAATAATGAGAAAATGTCAACTTTTGAATGAAATGAATAAAAATATGCGGCATCATCCATTCATGATCTAACAAGACGGTACGTTGCGTGGGTGAACTAATATAAAAACATGAAAACAGTACATCTTTCAGTCATTTTTAGACACTTGCTCAACGATAAATTCAATATATTTTCCTGCCCTGGAGCATAACCCAAAACTGCAACTGAATACAAAAAAGTTGCAGTTGTGATCAATATGTGGGCTCTTCTGAAGTAGATGTTAACATAGGCAGGAGAACAAGATCCAGCGAATAAAACAAATCAATATTTGTCTGTCAACAAGTAAGCCATTAAATGGGAACTGACCAGTCGGGCCGAAAATCGCCATTTCCTCGAGGGAAAAAAACCACACCTCGATTATTTCATGTCGGAGCATTGCTTTTGAGACCTATCTACATCGAGGCATTTACAAAACGCAGTACCGAGCAGTATTGAGATGCAAGGGTTGAATTCTACAAATATGCTATGTCACATTTTAATCCTAAAATTAACAATTGTGTAATTCACATACATATGAACAATGAATGGCTGGATCTTTGTGAAATGCATCCTGAAATAAAAACTACAAAAAATAAGTAAAACTAGAAATTCGTACAGTTTGAATTTTGAGACGGGAAATGGAAAGCAACGTTGTAATAATTTATACTTCCATTTATTTCCAGTGTGTTTGTTGTTATCGATCGTCAGGTCAATAAGAAGTAAAGATGAGTGAACTGCATTTCCGTTCTTTTGCACGATCAAAAGCGACTGACTTATAGGGTTAAATATTTCAGTACCACATTCCAATGCGTGAAACGTATTCCAATTTCCCAAAATAGGTTTCCCTTTTTGAAAGATATGTAGTCATTTTTTTGTGCAAAAAATAAAAATTAATTGATAAGAACTCAGCGCAAAGTACTAAATGTGAGTTCCAGATTTCCCGCCGAAAATCCACTCAAAACATGAAAAACACTGAAAACGTCGTGACGCCAGCGCCATCTCTCGGCCAATTAAAGAGACGTATTTTCCAATGTCAAAAGTTTATCTAAAGGCTTGCAAACATGTGGTTCCATCAACCGCCTTTTAATCCGATTTTTTTTCTCCGAATACAATTTGGTTTTATCAAAAATAAAATATAAAATAATATCAAACAATTCGAAAACATGCAGAAGCAAAGGCCGAGGACGGCAGTGATCGCATTGCATTTTAAACAATGAGAAGCAAGAATCCCTGTGGTTCAACCACCGGAAGTCAATCTTGAGGAAGAATAAAAGGGAAAACCGGGAGGGTGAAGAAAAGAGATTGAGTGAGATAATAAAGTAGGGCAATAAACAACAACAGATGGCACTAACGACCTAAAGGGGATGGTAGCAATGACGTCATTACTTTGTAGTAAGACATTAAAACGTTATTTAGACGGGTGGAACCAATTTCGAAACAATTTTACTTGAATTTTCGTTGAACGTTTAATATAAATATCCTCACTAAACTACAAGTTTATTATAGCAAGGTCCTTAACTAATTTAGTTTAGGACATATTAGGAATCGTGTTGAAAGAAAATGCATCTAAATTAGCAATAAAATTGGAATAGTCATAACATTACATAACATTTTTTTGACAAATAAAACATAGTTTTAAAAAAGTAATTTGATTCCATGCTTTTAGAGAGCATATAAAACGCTAGTTTTAGCAGATTTTTAAGTAATTGTTTGAATAACCATCTTTATACGATAATGACATACGTACAGTGTATTTTGAATAAAACAGTCGCTTTTATCAATTTAACACTTATCAATTTAATTCGATTTGTACTTATGAAATGATTCAGTTATTTTTGAGTTACTGAAAACTTATAGGCCTAGCAAGTTCATACACAGATTTTTTAAACGAATACCAATACGAAGAAGAACACTTGTCCTTATAGCTTAATATACGGTCAGTATTGAATGATTCAATGATTCCAGTATTGCAAGACTATAGTTTTCATAATTTAATTTTTTTAGATATATTTTACTTGTAATTAACAGTCTGGTAATTAAACCGACGTGCATTAATGTGAGAGTGAGAATAAAAATCGCTATGCGCAATACATTTGATAAATCGAGCTTAAAATACACTCATTTCATTAATAACTTTCTAAATTGCTCAACGTTTATTAGAACCGACTTTTTTGAAAATGCCATAGTGTTTGTCTTATTCCATCTTCAAATTGAGAAATCTTCAAATTGAATCAATTGAGGTCTGAAGTTGTCTTGATAATGAACAGCTCCCAATTTGTCAACACGAACGTATTTGCTCTTTGACAACATCAAACTGCAAATTCTCAGTGTACTCTAAAACCACGTACTACAAACATGTTGTGAAAACTATAATATGAAGGTGCCGACTGTCAACGGCATTAGCCGCCCGAAGTATACAGCAAACTAATCATCAAAATGAAAACAATATCCAACCGGCAGAAGAGCGTACCAGTTGTCAGCTCTATTTGGCTAAATCCCAAATTTCTCTGGAACGCTTCATCTAGAGCTCACTCAACCGTGCTTAAATGTCAGTCAATTATTACTGGTCGTTAAAAGAAATGCGTAATTAGCGAAGGCGCTTTTGACTAGCTACTTTAAAAGGCTTCAGCCAAATTGGAAAAACACACGAAAGGGTAAAGCTAGAAGTCAATTCTGTTTGTTCTTTTCACAATTACTCTCCAGCTGAAAACCACCGGTTAAAGAAATGTATTCGGTAATTGTCATCACGTTTTGTTGAAATCCGATCAATCCGTTTCACTAAAATCACACAAATCAGGAGTTTCGCTCAACTACACGTACTATAGATATCCGGGTTTGTAAGAAATTACTGGCGAACACTTAGTAAGTTGGACGACAGCCAGTGCATTTCCAAGCCTTAATATGGCTGCTTTTGGGGTTGACAAAAAAAACCGTTACCTTAGGCTGCCAAATGCCATGGCAAGATCAGCGATTCGTGGTTCTAATTTGTGTAAGTCACAGAGGAATACCTTCCCCTTCCCCAAAAAAAACAAATACCTGCGGTAACAATCCGAATATTTGCATTATTAATTTCCTTCCAAATCTGCGGAATTTTTCTGGGCAATGTGCCCACGCAATGGAGTTTGCCAATTGCGATATGTTTCCTCTTATGTTAAA
>JAQIXS010000449.1:0-46954 GCA_034700785.1 Rossiulus vilnensis | reverse complement strand
GCAGACTTCAGCTGTATGCTGCCAACGGATCAACTATCCCCACCTTCGGTGTACGCCTCGTCTCGGTTGGTTTAAACCTACGTCGTACTTTTGTCTGGCCATTCATCGTCGCGTCCGTCGCTGAACCGATCATCGGTGCGGATTTCTTGGGCAAGCACAAACTGCTCGTGGACCTCGCCAACAAACGGCTCATCGACACAGTTACGTCTCTTCGTTGCCGAGGACTCCCATGTTGCGAACCAACCACCGGGATCACTTCCATCTCTGGCGAGACCGCTTTCCACGCCTTGCTGTCTGAGTACCCAGACATCACGCGACCCAACGCCGATTCCACGCCGACTCCGATCAAACACGACGTGGTTCATCACATCCAGACGACCAGACCACCGGTCTATGCAAAAGCCAGGAGACTCCCTCCGGACCGACTTAAGGTAGCGCGGGCTGAGTTCGACTTTATGCTACAACAAGGCATCTGTCGACCTTCGAAGAGCCAGTGGGCTAGTCCGCTACATATGGTCCAGAAGAGTTCCGGCGACTGGAGACCCTGCGGCGACTACCGTCGCCTCAATGCAATCACCGTACCGGATCGCTATCCAGTCCCGCACATCCAGGATTGCGCTCAGACGTTGCGGGGCAAGAAGTTCTTCTCGAAGCTGGATTTGACCCGCGCATACTTCCAGATTCCGGTCAACCCGGAGGACATCCCGAAGACTGCTGTCATCACGCCCTTCGGACTTTTTGAGTTCCCTTTCATGGCATTCGGTCTCTGCAACGCAGCACAGACGTTCCAACGGTTCATCAACGAGGTACTACGCGGACTCGATTTTACGTTTCCGTATATCGATGACGTCCTTGTCGGCTCGGACACTGAGGAAGAACACCTCGAGCATCTCCGACAAGTTTTCGAACGCTTCCGCGAGTACGGAATCATTTTGAACCCGTCCAAGTGCATCCTCGGGCAGGACACGGTTTCCTTCCTCGGCTACGAGATCTCCGCAGCAGGGACCCGTCCTCTTCCCGAGAAGGTTGCGGCCATCACCGAATTTCCGGAGCCAACTCAAGTGAAGGGGTTACGCCGCTTCCTCGCGATGGTAAACTTCTACCGCCGTTTCATCCCGAACGCTGCTCGGACTCAAGCCGTCCTTCACGAGTACCTGAAGGGCAGCACCAAGAACGACTGCCGCCCGATCGAGTGGACCGATGCTGCTCGGAGCGCCTTCGCCCAGTGTAAATGCGACCTCGTCAACGCAGCGATGCTGGCCTATCCCTCTGCCGATGGCCAGTTCTCCCTTATGGTCGACGCTTCAGAGTTTGCAATGGGTGCCGTACTTCAACAACTGGAGGAAGACAGCTGGCAACCGCTAGCCTTCTACTCCAAGAAGCTTTCGCCGGCCCAGCAGAAATACAGCGCTTTTGACCGAGAACTTCTCGCTGCCTACTCTGCTGTGAAGCACTTCCGCCATATGCTTGAAGGTAGGGCCTTTACCTTGTTCACAGACCACAAGCCCCTTACCTTCGCACTCCGGCACAACGCAGATCGCTCCTCGCCTCGACAAAGTCGTCATTTGGACTTCCTCGGACAGTTCACCTCGGACATCCGTCACGTCAAAGATACGGAAAACGTAGTCGCGGACGCACTTTCCCGCGTTGCAGTTATTTCCACGCCTTGTTCTGTCGACTTCGCGCAGCTCGCCGCTGCACAAGAGTCGGACGTGGCTCTCCAGGACTTCCTCCGAGATCCGTCTACTACCTCGCTAGACCTCCGTCCTCTGCCTGTGAATGACAGCGATAGGACGTTGTACTGCGACGTATCCCTACAGGCCGTCAGACCGTACGTTCCGGAGACCTTCCGCCGAACTGTTTTTGACAGTCTGCATAACCTCTCTCACCCTGGAGTGAGAGCCACCACCAAACTCATCACCAGTCGCTTCGTCTGGCCTGCGATCAACTCTGATTGCGCATCGTGGACACGTTCCTGCGTCAACTGCCAGCGCTCCAAAGTGAACCGACACACGTCATCTGCCCTCGGCTCCTTTTCTCTGCCTGATCAGAGATTTGAGCACGTGCACCTGGACCTCGTCGGACCACTGCCTCCGTCTCAAGGCTTCACTTACGCGCTGACCTGCATCGACCGGTTCACACGATGGCCCGAAGTCTTCCCAATCTCCGACATCACTGCGGATACCGTGGCCCGGACTTTTCTCTCCGGCTGGATTGCTCGCTTTGGTTCTCCAGCCCGAATCACAACTGATCAAGGACGTCAGTTCGAGTCGGCCCTGTTCAAGTCCCTGTCGGCAGTATTGGGGATCAAGAAATCGAGGACTACTCCTTACCATCCCGCGGCCAACGGCTTGGTGGAACGTTTCCACCGCCAACTCAAAGCTGCGATCAAGTGCCAAGCAACGGAGAAGTGGGTCGATGTGCTTCCACTCGTCCTGCTTGGAATCCGTACAGCTGTTAAGGAGGACCTTAAAGCTTCAACCGCCGAGCTAGTCTACGGGACAACTCTTCGCCTACCTGGCGAATTCCTCGCTCCTGACTCATCCGCATCCGATCCTACGACCCTTGTTGGACAGTTGCGGGAGTCTATGCAACGTCTACGTCCCGTGCCGACCTCAGCTCATCATCGCCCAGCAGTCTTCGTTCCTGAAGCCCTGCAGTCTGCCAGCCATGTCTTCGTCCGACATGACGCTATCCAGCGTCCTCTACAAGCGCCTTACGACGGTCCGTTCCTCGTCGTGGCCCGCAATGACAAGACGTTCAAATTGCTGATCCGTGGAAAAGAGTCCACCATCAGCATCGACCGGCTGAAACCTGCTTTCCTGTTGCCTGGCGACGCCAACCATTCAAGGACGACCAGCCCGGTCGCCCCCACGCTGACGGAGCCAACTGTTCCTGTGCTGCCAGTTCCTGACCCTGTTGTTCCTGCTGCTGCAGAGTCATCAGGACCAGCCCTTCCTGACCAGCCTACAGTTCCTGTTCCGATGTTGCCGGTACCCGTTCCTGTGCTGCCAGCGTCAGTTCCAGCGGACCCTCGGACCGCTGTCTCATCACCTGAGACGCCGAGCCCAGCTGTTCCAGAGACTGTGACACGGTCCGGACGACGTGTCCGGTTCAACCCGCGTTATCTCTGACTCTCGCATCGTTCGTCACTTGTGGCGGAGTGATGTGGCGTCTGCTGGTGGTCCCGCTTCTCGGGCGTGCCACCAGGCGGCGCCACCATACAGTGTGCGCATATCGCTCCTCCCTCTTCTCGAAAAGAGGAAATTGGCGCCAAAAGCCCATTGTCTTGGGGCTCCCGCCAATTTCTCTCTCGCCCCCCCCGGATTCCTCGCATGGCTGACGATACCTCGCATGCTCCCTACTGCGACCTTCGCGCCCTCGTTAATCCCTAATCCGGTTTTGCCTCCAGCTGCGATTTGTCATGGCCAGGTAAGCCATTCTTCAACACGTGTTTTCTGCATGTTTATGGAGTTCCTTTGACCTTCCCTTTCGCTCGCACGCAGTGGGGTTGTCCCCCACACAGCCTGCTCGGAAATTAAGGCGCCATATGCGCCCTGAGGCACTTACCTGGCCTGCCCTAATGACGTACACAAGTGCACCATTCACCACTAAGCCTCATCAATCCTTGGCATGATTGTCTCGCCTGTGGCGTGCAGCAAAGCCCTTCATACTTTGCCCATGGCATGCAGCGAAGCTATTCGCCCTTTTTACATGGCCATCGGCGGCCATCTTAACTGACGCCACTACCAGTACAGTGGCGCCCATAAGTGCATAAACTTCAGCACATGTTCGAGTCTCAGCACTGTCAGCTCCCAAAGTGCACTCAACTCTCCCTGCACTCTCAACTCTCCCTGCACTCTCAACTCTCCCTGCACTCTCAACTCTCCCAGCGCTCTCAACTCAACCCTCTCAGCTCGCATGTACGAGGCTGTCCGAGCCACCGCGCATTACACGTGTCGCGTAAACGCTTCTCGCGCGTTGCGTAACGCCTGTATTATCGTGGCATCGATCTGTATCTAGAGCATTAATAAAAGTTGTCCTCACACCAAACTACCGTGTCGGCCTGCGTACCAAAAACCCCCAAACTGGTGACCCGGACGTGATAGTCCTTCAAAGGGGGTACACAGCGCAGCGCTAACCCGCTCTGTTTTAGCTATGGCTACCGCCGAAAATGAAATCGCACGCGTCGCGTACCGACCGCCGCCGTTTTGGAAAAATCGGCCCAAGATGTGGTTTCTTCACATGGAGGCACAATTTGTGAACAGCGGAATCACCACAGACGCTTCCAAGTTCTCCCACGTCGTAGGAGCCTTGGACGGCGAAGTGATGGACGCGGTGTCGGACCTCCTCTCCGCTCCCCCGGCCACGGAGAAGTACACCGCGCTGAAAACCCGCCTGATAGAGCAGTTCCAGGATTCTGAGACACAGCGACTCCGACGGTTGCTCCAGGAAATGGAGCTCGGGGACAAGCGGCCGTCTTTCCTACTGCGGGAGATGCGAGAACTATCCAATGGAGCCATGAGTGAGGACCTCCTGCGTACGCTCTGGCTACAACATCTTCCGACGCCGGTCCAGCAAATACTCGCCGCAAACCCTGGTGGTCTTCCCGCGCTCGCCGCTCAAGCCGACAAGGTCTGCGAGGTGACAGCGCAACCATCCTGCATCGTCTCGTCGATGGTACCTCCTGCTTCTTCGGCAACGCCTCCAGTTGGCTGGCAAGAGCAGCTCGCTCTCATCATGGAGCGCCTCGACGAGCTGAACATGCGAGTAGACTCCGGCTTTGAACGTGGACGTTCCTCCTCGCGCCGCCGCTCCAACTCGCGTCGTCGTTCGACGTCGCGGACAAGCGACGCCAACAAGGACCAATGTTGGTACCATCAGAAGTTTGGCGCCGAGGCCAAGAAGTGCCAGAAACCCTGCACCTACAAGTCGGGAAACTAGACGGGCCGCCGCTCGTGGCCACGAGCGGCGCCGCCCGAGTTGCAAACAGGCTGTTTGTGACCGACATGAAGTCGGGCGTACGATTCTTGATCGACACCGGGGCTGAGGTTTCCGTTATCCCTCCTACGCCGCAAGAAAAGCGCCGCAAGCCAGGCAGACTTCAGCTGTATGCTGCCAACGGATCAACTATCCCCACCTTCGGTGTACGCCTCGTCTCGGTTGGTTTAAACTTACGTCGTACTTTCGTCTGGCCATTTATCGTTGCGTCCGTAGCTGAACCGATCATCGGTGCGGATTTCTTGGGCAAGCACAAACTGCTCGTGGACCTCGCCAACAAACGGCTAATCGACACGGTTACGTCTCTTCGTTGCCGTGGACTCCCCTGTTGCAAACCAAATACCGGGATCACTTCCATTTCTGGCGGGACACCTTATCACGCTCTGCTGTCTGAGTACCCAGACATCACGCGATTGAACGCTGACTCCGCGCCAACTCCGATCAAACACGACGTGGTTCATCACATCCAGACGACCGGACCACCGGTCTTTGCCAGAGCCAGGAGAGACTCTCCGGACTGACTCAAGGTAGCGCAGGCTGAGTTTGACTTCATGCTTCAACAAGGCATCTGTCGACCTTCGAAGAGCCAGTGGGCTAGTCCGCTACACATGGTACAGAAGAGTTCCGGCGACTGGAGACCCTGCGGCGACTACCGCCGCCTCAACGCAATTACGGCGCCAGATCGCTATCCAGTCCCGCACATCCAGGATTGTGCCCAGATGTTGCGGGGCAAAAAGTTTTTCTCTAAGCTGGATTTGACCCGTGCGTACTTCCAAATCCCGGTCAATCCAGAGGACATCCCGAAGACGGCCGTCATCACGCCCTTCGGACTTTTTGAGTTCCCTTTCATGGCTTTCGGTCTTTGCAACGCAGCACAGACGTTCTAACGGTTCATCAACCAGGTACTACGCGGACTCGATTTTACGTCTCCGTATATCGATGACATCCTTGTCGGCTCGGACACTGAGGATGAACACCTCGAGCATCTCCGACAAGTTTTCGAACGCTTCCGCGAGTACGGAATCATTATGAATCCGTCAAAGTGCGTCCTCGGGCAGGACAAAGTTTCCTTCCTCGGCTACGAGATCTCCGCAGCGGGGATTCGTCCTCTTCCCGAGAAAGTTGCAGCCATCACCGAATTCCCGGAGCCAACTCAAGTAAAGGGTATGCGCCGTTTCCTCGCAATGGTAAACTTTTACCGTCGTTTCATCCCAAACGCTGCTCGGACTCAAGCCGTCTTTCACGAATACCATAAGGGCAGCACCAAGAACGACTCGTCCGATCGAGTGGACCGATGCCGCTCGGAGTACCTTCGCCCAATGTTATCGCGACCTCGTCAACGCAGCGATGCTGGCCTATCCCTCTTCCGATGGCCAGTTCTCCCTTATGGTCGACGCTTTAGAGTTTGCAATGGGCGCCGTACATCAACAACTGGAGGAAGACAGTTGGCAACCGCTAGCCCTCTACTCCAAGAAGCTTTCGCCGGCTCAGCAGAAATACAGCACTTTCGACCGAGAACTTCTCGCTGCCTACTCTGCTGTGAAGCACTTACGCCATATGCTAGAAGGTAGGGCCTTCACCTTGTTCACAGACCACAAGCCCCTTACCTTCGCTCTCCGGCACAATGCGGATCGCTCGTCACCTCGACAAAGTCGTCATTTGGACTTCCTCGGACAGTTTACCTCGGACATTCCGTCACATCAAAGGCACGGAAAACGTAGTCGCGGACGCACTTTCCCGCGTTGCGGTCATTTCTGCACCTTCTTCCGTCGATTTTGCACAGCTCGCTGCTGCCAAAGAGCGGACGTGGCTCTCCAGGACTTCCTCCGAGATCCATCTACTAACTCGCTAGACCTCCGTCCTCTACCTGTGAATGACAGCGATAGGACGTTGTACAGCGACGTATCTCTATAGGCCGTCAGACCGTACGTTCCGGAGACCTTCCGCCGAACTGTTTTCGACAGTCTACATAACCTCTCTCACCCTGGAGTGAGAGCCACTACCAAACTTGTCACGAGTCGCTTCGTCTGGCCTGCAATCAACGCCGATTGTGCAGCATGGACCCGTTCCTGCGTGGACTGCCAGCGCTCCAAAGTGAACCGCCACACGTCATCTGCACTTGGCTCCTTTCCTCTGCCTGATCAGAGGTTTGAGCACGTGCACCTGGACCTTGTCGGACCTCTACCTCCGTCTCAAGGATTCACTTACGCGCTGACCTGCATCGATCGGTTTACACCATGGCCTGAAGTCTTCCCAATCTCCTACACTCCATCCTGTACTTAAGGCTAGCAAGCCTAACCCAATTATTGGCATGATTGTCCTGCCCCCAGCATGTGGCAAGTTCCATCATCCTTTGTTCATGGCCATCTTAACTGACGCCACTACAAATACAGTGGCGCCCATAAGTGCGTAAACTTCGGTACCTGTTCGAATCTCAGCGCTGTCAACTCTCACAGTGCACTCAACTCTCCCTGCACTCTCAACTCTCCCAGCGCTCTCGACTCTCAACCCTCTCAGCTCGCATGTACGAGGCTGTTCGAATTTCCCGCGCATTACACGTGTCGCGTAAACGCTTCTCGCGCGTTTCGTAACGCCTGTATTATCGTGGCATCGATTTGTACCTAGCGCATAAATAAAAGTTGTCCGTATACCAAACTACCGTGTCGGCCTGCGTACCGAACCCCCCAAAAGTGTGTTGTTAGTATTGCTCTTCCAAATGTGCGGTCCCACAAGGAATGTAGCCATTCATTTTGGGGGTTGTTATCTGCCTGGGAAATTTTTTTCGAATTTGGCATGTTCCCCTTATTGCCACTCTAACGCTAGTAATTAGGCTTGGAAAGTGTTGGAATTGACAAGGGAGCATCAATATTCTAACAGTTACCAGGACCCCAGAACTCTACTAGCTGACTGGGATATGATGTCCTGGAGGAGTGTTTTAAATTAAGAAAATCGATTTTCTTTTTTCGGATGGAACTGTTGGTTTTTGTTGATAATTCGCTAATAACAACACTCTTACCCTACCTTGAGTCTCCAGGTTCTTTGAACCGGATCCAGAGAACATTTAAAGAAATATTCTCACTAGGTTATAAGAAATTCGGCTGCATAAAAAAGATTTCGGAAAGATAAATAATTTCAGACTATATCTATGACAAGATTTTATCTAAACAATATCAACTCTTACATATATATTGAAAAGTAGCAGCACTACTTTTAAGAGTTCTAAAGTGAGTGTTATCCTGGTTGTAGTTTGTTTGCACTACTTGTTTGTAGGCATTAATAAATACTTGAATATACTGAAACATGACATTATGAATTTTCGTTTATACAAAAACTCACTTTTTATTTTGACCTTCATTAACATGTCTCGATTTCCAACCTAGTTTACCTCAGTGATGATATCTAACAACCAATTCCCGAAATAAAGTCCAAAAACACGTCTTTCTTTGGTTAGCTTAGGAAAACGCCTGAATGACGTTTTTTTACCTCCACAAGACATCTTTCTTAACTTCCAAAAGGCAATTTTAGACGTCTCTTTCACGTTTCTAACCTCTACTTCAACACCCAACCACCATACACCAGATGTATGAGACAGTAAGGTAGTTTTCTCCCAACACGTATTCCTATGTTCACTTCCCGCTTTACTTCCAAATTTTTAAACTGCAATTTAAAAATGCAAATTGGTTACTCTTTCAGCTTAAAATTGTAGTTACATTGCATGTGCAATTGAAAAATAAAAAATGTCATAAGGATTATATGGCCAACAAGCATTTTAGAGTCCGAAATTGCATCTGTACAATGTGCCGTCTTTGGGGCTTATTTGTGGTATTTGGGTTATGCATGTAGTTTGCAGTTATTATTTGTAACATTTTTGCCAAACACTGGTAGTAAATGCAAGAAACGTTAGTTCAGTGTAATTTCAGAATTTCAGCTTAATTCAGTAATGTCTAAAATCTTCAATTTAAAAAAATAAAACAGCATTTTGAAATTTAGAGCAGTGTTACTATCAAGAAATTCATTAAGTACATGTCAGGCTAATTTGAGTTACTTGAGATACTAAATTCTAAATGAATTTCGCAATTTTCACTACTTATTCAAACAAGTAGGCAAATTCTGGATGTGGCATGTTTGGAAGAATTTATAATCTCATTGGTTTATCTGACATCATGACATTTACTGAGAACCAAATTTTCCTCCTATTTACTCATAATTTGGATTTGGCACAATTTTGTTTGTGGCAAGTAAAATTTCAATTATTTTAAAGATCATTCTGGATGTCAAAAAATTAAAAATTGTCTAAAAAAATTAAAAAATGAACCTTCAGAGCTTGAAAGAGATGGCTTCATATTCTACCAAAGATGTATTTTGGTAAATCCATTCCATGACCATTACCATCAAAAGTAGGATAAAAATTAGATCAAATATGAGATATCTCGCACTCAGATATAGGGCTGAAGTCAAGTGATTGGGTAGGCGCTGGACTATATGCACTGGAACGAGCATTACCAGGTTTAAAGATAGGTAAATTATGAACTGGGGGAGGGTATTTTACCTCATGTAATTCACTGTCAGATTGCTCAGAACTATCAGATCCTGTATCTTCTGCTTCATCACTGGTATCTCTTTTGTCGTATTTGGTTTCATCAGAGTCATGAAAACTTACTCTACTAAACTCAGTTTGTTCAAATGGTAGTTTTTTCAACCAACCGCCCTTTTGATCTTTTTCCATCTTGTTCATCTCATCAAAAGCTTTAATTAATTCGATGCCCTCCTTTGTCTCATTAAGGTTTGAAAATGGCACCAATGGATAAAAGTAACGACAAAAAACTGAAGATATCAACGATAGCAACAGAGAAAAAGGAAATGGAGACCGACCGCAGTCATGAATGTGACAAAGCAGTGCATTGAATTGAGACGGAAGGTGGAAAGATGAAAAACAATCAAACTCAGAAGAAACCGCATTGGGGGGGACGTATGAAAAACAAATATTCACAAACTTGCGCAAATTGCACCAATACTGAGGAGTTCCCAATTCATTTTTAATCCTGGATCTTATGTAAGCCATTGCAGTGCTGAATAAATCGTTTCCAACATGTCCCTAAATGTAAATTAAATGAACAAGAGTCTTAACAATGTGTAATGACGATGTCAATATGGCATCAACTCTGCACTCATATAAAACGTCATTCAACAACAATATCCAATGTAACTCGTATAACCAATTGAGAATTTGAACTTACCAGTTCGTGTTTTAACACATAGGTGTTCTCCTTGCATATTTTAAGGAGGGCTCCACGGGACCATATAATGAAAATATAATCTGCATTCGATATGGTCTCCCTCACCCAAGCTTGAGGGTCCTTAATAATCATCGAAAATAAACAAGGTTAAAACTTAAACAGATAATTCAAAGGTTCTTCTCTTTTTTGTGGATTTTTTTTACTATCCATTTTGAAAATGTAAAAACTAATGTGGTTATCATTGGTAACAGTTTTCAAGAAGTAAGGCACTAGTAACTTCAATTAAATGCTAACCAAGTTTACAGAAATCAGTTGAAGAGCCCACGACACAAATTCGTTAAATATATCCAAAGGTTTCAACAACAAAAATTGTTAACTCAAAATGTTTGGCATACTACCTTAGTTCCTAAATCCAATATGTCCAGCTTAACGTCACAGAAACAGTACCGCCTTAAATATTCAGCCAGCAGTTTTATCACATTCTCGTGCTGCTCGACATCGTGGGAATAAGCGATGTAAACTGTGACAAGCTTACCTATAAGATTTAAAACAACATCCTACTAAAAATTATGGAGACAAAGTCCCAGATTAGTAGACGTTAGCATTGCGACCCACACTTGACAAATGAAATGCAAATTAAATTGTTTCAGTGATTGACTAAATGACTAGCGGTCACTTGTTATAAAAGTCATCTCTGACCCAAAAAATTTTTTTTCTTTTCATTTCTGGTGATTTTTAACTTTTGTTTCTAAAAAACGCAGATTCAAAATACTTTTCACGACCCAACAAAAATCGCTTCATGACAAATAGTTTGAGAAACACTGTCAGAATCATTAGAAAATGCTAAAAATGCTACTTAAATATAATAAATGTACTTACTGTAATTAATTCTGGATTTTCGACAAAGCATCCAAATAAGACCAACAATCAAGATAGTAAAGACAACACTAGTAACTATGCAAGCTATGATTAGCGGATGAAAACCTAAATTATGAAAATAATAATAAGAACAAAATTAAAACATTAACATACTTCAAGCAAAACATTCAATATTTTTAGAACAAATGCAAGGCTCAGCAAACAGATTCTGTCAACAGAAAAAATAAATCTGACCATTCATCTGTTTGTACACGTTGTTAGCATCAATTACTTATTGTCAATGTTTAATTAATTTTTACCCATGCACAATGTTCTCTAGCTCTTCCTGCATTTCATAATTTGAAAATGCCTTCTCAATTTATGAAAAAAATAAATTTAACTAACATGAAAAAAGTCAGGGGGTAAAATCAAAACTCAAAAAGAGGTGAGTGATCATTTTTTCCAAGTCAATTATTCTTTAAGACTTTAGGCCAAATCTTGTTTTCATAGCCTTTGCAATAAACACTTCCAACAAAAAGCAACAAACATTGACTAACCAGAATTCTGAACTTCGAATAAAAATACTGGTGATGACGATGTACCACAGGAACCTTTGCATAGTATGCCGCTTTTGTCATCAATTTCTACTTCCACTGTGTACTGCACACCTGGATCAATGTCACGAAGCACTTTATTGATGCTTGGCATGTAAGTGCTTTCTTGAACAGTTTCACAATGCTTTGTTTCATTTTTTTCCTTCAGTCTTAATTTAAATGCAGTAACATTACAGTATTCAGGTGGAGTTGTGAAAGACATTCTCATTTTGCCTTCCTTATAACTAGTTTGGTCCACAGTTACAAACGATCGCCAGTGGGAAAGACGCTCACAATCTTGTTCTGAATTAAAAAATGGAATTAAGTAATTTGTTAATTAAATATACATTGGTGTAACAGTCCTTTCAATGCAAATCCATTATGTCATACCAATATGATCACTTTCTGGAACCTTTGTGAGAAACTTGTGATGATATAATAGAACCAACTGGTTACTTAAACCTTTCACTTCAATGGTACAAGGATATCCCCATGGATTAGAAAAAAAGAATTCCTTATTGTAAAATACAACCTATAAATGAAAATGGTAAACATTAATAGAAATGCAAATTTGTTGCCAACTGAAATCAAACTGAAAAGTAGTTTACTTTTCTTGGAGAGTGCTTGGGAGTTTTAAAATGAAAGTAGCGACATCTTGGAGCACCTGATAGACAGTCATCTTTCAGAACAAATGTTACTACTTCGATTTCTAGTTTAAGAAAATAAAAAGGCAAGCCATGCAGTAAATACATTAGCCTAAATGGAAACTATTTGATTTGTTTTATCATAAGAAAAATATTCATATGCATAAGCAAGTACATCATCATTCAATTTTTTGCTTAAAGTTAAAACTACAGGCATGCCATTGCCCATTTATATATGTCATCGCATACCCAATCCATAAATAGACAGACAGCACAAACAGAGCTGAACTACATTACATACATTAATTGATAATTGAAAATGCAATCATGTTCTGGGATGGGATGGTGTATTTGTGCTTTATAATATGCGACACTAGAAAAGCTTAAGATGTTCAAGTGTATCAGCCATAATAAAATTACGATTCTGCTTACTTTCATCAATTATTTTGAATGTAATATTGTATACCGGAAGCATGGTATTCTTCTTTATTTTGTATGTAAAAAAGGTTACATCGATCATAGACTCATCGTAAACTGGAGTGGAATCACGATTCTTCAAAAACTCCACCATGCAATCTGCATAACATCAACATAAAATTGCAAAACGATCATTAATCGTTGATTATCCGTTCAATAATAACTAATCCTCTTCAAATGAATATTTTAGCAAGACAATGCAAATGGAATTCATCTACATGCATATAGTCTATAATAACATTCCATACTGACTTATCAGACAGATAATTACAAGTTTTAAGAAACTTCAAAACAACTACATGGAATCAAGTGCCACAGTTCCATACATCTCACATGCCCATCAATGGGTATCATGTGCACTCTACTTAGCAAACAATTAGATCGTGATGGTTTTGTTTGGATAGGTTATGTTAGGGTAGGTTTCGGTAGTTTAGGGAGATATTGTTGCAAAGTTTTGTTACTGATAAAACGGAACGTACACAAAATTGGGGGGGGGAGGGGGTAGTGTTGGATGGTTTACCTTTCCCCTCCCCCGAAGCATTCAGCAGAAAGTTACAAAAAATGACCATAGAAATCGCCACAACTTTAAATACACCAGAACAGTTTGTCCATAATTGACAGACATCATGTCATGCCATACATATCATTATTTACATCCCATTAATGTAAGTTACTTTATGCCCATTTTCATTTTGGTCAAGCATAGTATCAGACGGCTGATGCCATTGATTGTCCCTGAGTCACAGTCCATAACTTTTCCTTCAACACCAGTGGCACTCAACAGGGAAAACGGAAGTCTTAGCTTTAAATTCCGAGAATTCAAGATTAAACTTGATTGGTTGGTTATTGAAATGTCAGATACTTGAACCATCTTAGAAATTATCCAAAAAAACTGGCATTTTCAGTTGCTTTTCATTTTTACAGCCTCAAGTGCATACTTACAATCTTTTAAATAACATTTGCAATCATCTAAATTGACGTTCGCAGTTATCTGTAATCATAAGAGCAAGAAAAAGAAAAAAAAAACCTTTTATTACAACGAAAGTTCCGATATGTGCTACATTAATTTTGTTCACGGACTTACCCTATCGGCACAGTAACACGCTGTCCCATCAACGAAACAACGTAAAAAACTTGCAAGCGCTACTACCACCACGCCTTCCAAGCACAATATCCTTTTGACTTTCATTATCAACATACAGGCCTACAATTTCTAAAAACTTTTACGCCCGACTCGACCATTTCATTCACAATTACCATCCTAAACTTTTTTTAAACTTTCAACTTTCCTGTCATACATGTACCTGTTTTTGCTGTCACTAGCACATAGTCGCAACCATACCCTCCTGGTCGCAACGCAGGTTGTAGGCAGTGTTGCAAGAAAATAATCAGTGGTGCCGGATATTTTGTTTTCCCTAGGAATTGGGATATTCCGCGTCTGACTGCATTTCACAATAAAACCACCCCTCGAGGCGAGCGGCTGATAAATAGATTATGAAATTCGAGCAGCAAACGTTGGCGACTTTTTCACGTAATTGTTTGGCAGCGTTGGGGGAAATGTTTGCGGAATTTGTCGAATCAATATGGCAGCACGGGCTACATTCGAATAAAATGGCGGATCTACAGCAGCTGCAGCGTGCCTGCTTGGAAAATGAGAGCATAGATATCAGTGAATTTATCACAATAAACTCTGAAGAAGTTTGTGCAATGGAATTTGATGAAAGGCTAATCCTGGCGGTGCGGGAATACAGCATCCTGTGGGACATGAAGCGTTCAGATTACAAAAACAATGCAAAGAAACATGCTGCCTGGAACTCAATTGCAAATGCCGTACAAAAACCAGGTATTTTAATTTTGCTTTTCAAAAATAACATAATATCTTACCGCATGTCTTGCTGGTCATGGTGCAGCATCGCATCGGCCGTCAAAAGCGTCTTTCATCAAGCATCACATCACTCCAGAAATCACAAGTCTTGATGCCAGAAAAATACGATCAGATAGGTTCGCTCATGCAAGGATGTCTCTTGGCTCTGATGCTCAGACTGTTGATGCTCCACTTATGTCAACCCTGATGCCCGGTATATCGATGTTTCATGTGATGCTGCACCATGTTTCTGTTGATGTTTCCGCTGGGCATATGAAGTATTTACCATTCATGTATTTCAGTCAAAGATTGCAGATTGAGATGGAGACAGTTAAGGGACCGCTATACGAGGGACTTGAGGAGAAAAAAGAACCAAAGAGAATTAGGGATTGATGATAATGATGATGATGACAACAAAGTGTGGGTATATTCAGAGCAAATGGAATTTATTCAAGCTCAAATAAAGCCAAGAAGGTGCGTTTACTGCTGGCTTGATTTCAGCAACTTTCTCTATCATGCCTATCTAACATATGTAATTTTCTACAGAAGTAATATGATCGACAAACCCAGACCAACCTTATCAAGTGCGATATCTCCGTGTCCATCTTCGTCAAGTGTTTTATCCCTGACTCCATCCACATCAAGCGACAGATGCCTATCCCCATCTGCATCCAAAGAGACTGCCACACATTTTAATTCGCCAGATGCAAATCGTAGCCGTAAGAATTTTGAAACTGGTTTTTCATTGTTAAATTTTACTTTAAGAAAATAATCTTACAATTAATATTCCGGTTCAAGGTCCTCCGAAACGTAAAACGGCAAGCTCTGTAGAAAAGGATACCGCCCTGTGTGAGGCACTTAATTCCACAACGAAGAGCCTGCAAAACTTTAGCAGTTTAATAAAAAGTCATTTTGAAACATTTACTCAAACTGTCAACACACCTGATCCTCAACACGCCAGACAAGATGCCATTTGCACACTGATTCGGGAGCGTTACGTGACATTGCCAGATCACAAAAAGAATATGTTTGATATCCGTGTCTTGAGCCTGCTGATGGAAATAGAGAATGAATAAATTATTGATATTGACTTTTATTATATGCGGTTATATGATGGAGTAATGATAGTCAGCAGTGTCATTTAGTTACGATTGTGTAAGGTCTATTTAAGAGTATGGGGCCATCCATGATCCACAAAGGACGTCCTGGAATTTTCATGACTTTTAGACTACTACTCCCCCTGTCCGACTTTGTCTGCTTTTTTATTGACCCCTTTCCCCTAATGTCTGGTACAGTTTAGAAAAATGCTTTCACATTGAACAAATTAAATACATAATATTAATTTTCTTTTATTTTTAATCAGTTTTAAACATGGCAGTTGTAACAAAATCTGACTATTTTGCCATATTTTGGAATGTGAGTTTAGTAGCAAAAAATACAAACAAGACCACCAATGAAAGGCGTCCTGGAATTTTCATGATTTTTAGACTCCCTGCCCGCCACTGTCCAGTTTTTATTATTTAACTCCCTAATTACCCTCTGTATGTGTGAGTAATATTTTTCCATGGTGGGCATGCTTGCGGCTCATCTATATCTAGACGTCCTAATTCCTCGAAGTTGCTTGAATTCCCTTCCCTGGATGTATTTTATAGATGACCCAAATATTAGTTGATTTTTTCCAGTTTTCAAGCAAATTTTCCGTATTCTTAAATTCTGCCGTTTCTACGGACTTCCTTTATGGATGACCCCTATGTGGACGCACGATCATTACTAATGATATCACTAGTCATGACATTACCAACAAACATTACTTGTCAGCTGTACGCGAACAGGCCACATTTCCATCATTACATGTACTGCTAAACATTCCATTTCAGCTTACCTTACATGATCATGCCAGTAGTATCAAGGGATCATATCATTAGTAATGTCATTAGCAGAAGGTAATGCCATCTCGACCGCCAACTCGTCTGTAGTTGGCATATGTGGGCCTGCTGTGAGCATCAGTAGTGGTGGCACTGGTGGACATGTAATGACAAATAACAGGTTTTGATTCATCGATTTCAAATTTGTGGGTAATTACTGACGGCGTGACATGTGATTGGTGTGAAATTCATGGCAATCGAACGATTCACGTGGTAGGCGGAACGTTGCCCAATTGAAATTTGCGGTCTTTGCTGGATTTTCGTTGTGAAATAGCAGTTTTTAAAAAGAAAACAGAACTGAATGATGTCGCGTTTAATTGATTCGCCCATCGAATTCCCGGTATTTAAATTTGTATTTAAGTTGTCGTAAAAAGATGTCACCATCTTGACGCCCTAATATCGTTGCAGCTTTTGCCGCTGAAAGTGAGGATTCCCGGAGGCCCAAAAGTGGGAGTGATAATTCGCATTCAGGGAAGTGTAACTCATCATGCCAAAAGGTTCGGCCAATTTGTCACAGTTTCTCTTTTTACATCTATTTTTTCTCTTGAAATCTGTAGTCCAGCATAATCAGGATCCGCCCAAGCAATTTGTTTGTGTACCGTCATAGTATCTTATTTTTTGATGAAACTGCTCTTGATGAGCTGTCGCCAATTGCCTGAATGAGATGTCATGACTTTTTGTTGAAATCCTAGTTCTTTTCAGGCGTTTAATCCAACTTAATACCTCCTTCCAGACTGTTGGCGTGTGACTCCCAACAGTTTGCTTTTCTAACCTGCACGTGACTTTAATTTCTATAAGCTGATGTGAGTGCTTTGGCAGTAAATTCAAGCGGTACCAAATTATTTCAAGCTAAAAAGAACAGATACTACACTTTGATTTGAGGATCAGCTGCAGTGGTTACAATTGAAGCATGTCCCCAACCATAATCCATGTTGAAAGTATACATTGCAATGTGAATCTTTTTGTGCCAAGAATTTGGGAGATGCCCATTTGACACCCAAGTTGTCTGACTTGAATTTTTCTGTTTTAACGCAAAATTAAACAAAATGGTATTCTGAGTTCAATACATACTAAGCTATACTTGTAAAGGTGTGGTGCACTGATACAATGCAGGTACTAGAGTGTTAGCAATTATTCGTACGATATGTATCGTCCCGTCATATATTCGCATATAATCTCTTCATTCGTACACCAGCTCAATTTTTCTCATGACAAAAATTGAGTTCTCGTACGAATGCAGAGAATATCGGCAGATATTACGTCATTTTCTAAGGTCTCGTTTTAGTGGATTTTCTCATGCACGTAATTGCTAACTCGCTAGTGTACTATATTTTTTACAACGGAGAGTTATGGTCTCATCTCAGCAGAGAACAAGGCAATAGAGGATCTGTTAGACCAGTCACATTCTGCTGGTTCCATGTGTCGACATCACGATACCATTGTGACATTACACCAAAACTAAGTTAGCGTGACGTCAGCTGCCCTGCACAAGCATAACTAATTGGTTAGTTTAGTTTTGGTGTGACATCACGTCCTTGTCGTGATAGTATTGTGCTGTTCGATTCGCTCCGTGGAGACGCAATGTATCCACGTATGGAGCAAGTCATATTTATCACCATACACGTAGTTCTTAAATCAATCACCAACCCCAACGAGCATAAACCGTTCCGCCCTTTCAGAATCCTCGACCCACCATTTGAAGGGTATAGGGCAGGTGTGATGTCAACTCTCCCATTTCCTTAATTGGATTTTGAATCATTACGTAGATTCGAGGTCAACTTTGCCAAAGGAACAAACATTCTTCCACCTGGACAATCTGACCTTGCCTTCCACTTCAATCCGCGTTTTGGTGAAGATTATGTTGCCAGAAACACATTGATCAATGGAGCCTGGGGGCAAGAGGAGAATTCCAACCCCTCTCATAATCCTTTCTCTAAAAGCAAGCCCTTCGAAATAATGATACTAATCGAGGCCAACCAGTATAAGGTAGCTTAAGTGCCAGCTTTTGACATTGAGCACCTTCATGTACATGAATCACATGCTTATAACATACTTTCAGGTGGCTGTGGATGGTGCACATTTCTTGGAATATAATCACAGAATGCCATTCATCGAAGCCGATGTGTTGCAGGTGATGGGCGATCTGGAAATATTCAAAGTTGAATTCATGGATTCTCAGCTGGTAAGCAGTGGAACTATATAAAAAGATCAATTAGCTAATTGTAATATGCCATGTTACCAGATCTCTATCCACATTCAAAAATTAGCAAAATGCTTGCCCTGTTCACTCGTACATTTTTCTGGTCGTGGGTGCTGACCAAATTGATAGGCTTACCTTCAATTCAAAATTAGGGGAAAAACATTTTGCATACTCTATTCATCTTGTCGGCGTCCTATACTAAACTGTTTGAGCAATACACAAAAACAAGCATTGTATATCGTTGATATGTCTATTTTTACAAATATTTAGGTCGTGTCATCACCACCTGGCTTAGGTTTTGAAGGTATTGAAGCAACAGTCGCTAAACCTCAGGAGATTTTGAATCCAGTAAGGATCGCTAAGATCATTTATCAGCAACTCAATTACAAATTATCAATGTTTTCATTTCACCTATACCATCCTTATTTATGTCGAATTCTCTGACCAGGAATAATAATAATAATAGCAGCATAATTTCTTTATAATCAAATTTGTGTGTTTTTCCCCAAAATACCGCACTTTTCAAAAGCCTAAAAGTAAACCAAAATGGACTTCACCACAGGTAGTCACTAACAGTTGTACAGGCAATTTTAATCTGATCCAAGACAACAAATTGACTCTTGATAATAAATTCAGTAAACAATTAATTTTATGAATATTTTAATTTTTTTTTTAAACTTAAGGTAAAATTTTGGGATGCAACAATCTTGTAGATCAAATGAGCAGTAACGAAATTTAATACAAGTTGTACTTTAAATTGATTCTCACTGTCAAATCTCCACGTATGCGATTTATTAAGACTGAACATGTTACATTCCAGCTTATGCCGTTCCGCCAAGCAATTCCTTATGAAATGCTTCCGGGAAGAACCATTTACATCACCGCTCGACCGAAACCATATTCAGCGAGGTAAATGTATATATCTGCATAGGGTCGATTTGATTATACCTGCCACAAATTGCGTTTGCTTTACCTTTGACTGCAGATTTAGCATCAACTTGGAACGAGACAGTGGTGATGGCAGTGACATTTGCTTCCATTTCAACCCCCGTTTCGGTGGCCGGGGAGACGAAGCCAAGGCCGTGGTAGTCAGAAATAGCTTTGAAAATGGAGTTTGGGGGCCAGAGGAGCGAGAAACTCCATTCTTCCCTTTCAACCACGGATTCAACTTTGACTTGACAATCTTGTGCGAAGTGCTCGATTTCTTGGTGGCTGTAAACGGCCAGCATTTGATCTCCTTCAAGCACCGTCTTCCCCACGAAGTTGTCAACACCCTAAGCATCATAGGCGATTTGGATCTGATCAGCATCAGATTCCAGTAAATGTATCAGATGTGGTTTCTTGCTTTCCTTGGTTTTGGCTCTGCTTTGGTCTGCACGAGTTTAGTTTAAAGTAGGAACAAAGCACAATGTTCAGAATGGAACTTCCCTTGCCTACATGTAATGGATAATTTCACTGTTATTAGTCTGTGATAAGAACATCTAACAAAAAAGGAATGCATTATTTCTCAACATTTTACTTGTACTAACAGCTAAATAGCAATACTGAGATTTTATGCTTTCCGTGTGTGAAATGTGTAAAGGCTGCTTACCTTTTAAGAACTATATCGACCACATCAAGCGATGAATTGCAAAAATACGATACTGGCTGCTTAATTTATAGAATTCGTATGATTGCCAAAAGTCAAATCACGGCTTGATAGAACGTAGATTAATTTCGCCATTAAGTGCGAAATTGTCAATATGGTGTTCGCAGATTTTGTCTTTCTAAAAAAAACCGTTTTTGAGAAGTGACTAAATGTGTACAGACTTGATCAAATATTGGCGCATAAGGATTACTTCCAGGTGGACAACACTTTAATGATGAATTTAATAATCGGTACATGATTTGTTCAAAAACTAGATAATTTTCTGTAAGGACATGATAACGGGAAGTAACATTAGACTGACAGGAAATGCTGATAATCTTCCTATTTTCAGTAAATACACATTCAGAATTTTAACTTTATATTGCATTAAATAGCAGGATGGAGAAAAGGCAAAAGAACGCTTAATACTGGCAATCACGAACACATTGGTCATCAATTGATGTCTAGCGTATCTAACAGTGATTCTGGCTATACTTGCTAACATTTGAAGTCTCCACTGATCTAAGTGCTAACCTGAACACTGTTAACGAGTATTTTATTAAGAAAAACAATAAAAAAATAATTTGTAATCCCTGTTTTTCTTATACTAACTCGCGATCTCCAGAAATTGTGTGAAACTTTCAATCTGTTGGAAATTGTTTCTGAACGGAAGTATCGTCATATCAAAACTATTTTTGAAGATAAAGAAACTGTTGTACTCCAGAACTTATTATATCCCAAGTAAAAATAGTTTCCTTAGATAATATACATTATGTGAAAAATAGATTTATTCAGAATTTTAAGTTTTAACGGATGTCCTCAATACCGTTGTCGCCTAATTATGGAAAAAGAATGAATTTTTAACTTAAAAACCGAACAAAACCGGATTATTTTTGTTTTTTTAACTTAATAAGCGTAATTTTCGTGCCAAATTCGCTGCATTAAAATTGCATGGCCCAAACATTGGTTCACTTCATAATTTTGGAAAGCTGTTTTATGCCTGGTTCGTTGCATTCAAATTCCATGGCACATAAAAATTAAATCAAATAAAAAAGTCAGTGTACATATTTTATATTGCACAAGATTTTCTTAACAATCCACTAACAAAAAAAAGATATGAAAATATATACTCGACCGTACGTTTAATAAAAGGATATAATACCTGCAAACTGAAACATGCAAATTTTTCTAAGAAGCATTTGCTGCAACCCAATTCGGGAGGATACGCAGAAAGTTAAAAGGGAGATTAACAGTAGGACAGTTAGTTCTGATGGGACAAAACCTAATGATGCGTTACAGTAATTTTGAAACTCCGACGTTCATTGGAGAAACGTAGAGAGCAAGTGATACAAAATTACTTGGCAGCTTCCTCTGTGATTTCCCGAGGCTCATGTGGGGCTGGCAGTTTGTCCCAGGTGGGTTCAACGCCCCAGATTTCTCTCGCATACTCGGCAATAGTGCGGTCGCTCGAGAACTTTCCTGAAGCGGCGATGTTCTTTATCGCAATTTTCGTCCATTCAGTTGGGTTCTGCATAAAAAAGAGCACACGTGAAAAGTCAGGAAAAAAGTAATAGAAAAAAGTGGAAACGCAGGGTATCAAAAATTCATAGTGCGTCCTATCGTCCAAATAAAAGTTAGGTGTTTGCAGCATCAAAACCTTGAACTGGTTTCTCGAAAATGAACTTTAACAGCAGGATGTCTGAAAAATGCACAGGGGCCATCCATAAAGAAATCCTAAAATTTTCATAATATTAAGACCGCCTTACTCTTGTCTGCTATGGAAAAAACGCTTTCTCGTTGAACAAAATGCATAGTCTTTATTTAAATTTATATATAATACTAATAATAATATTTATTGCATTCATTCATTTATGAAAAAAGATTATTCAGGCCGTTTTTAAATATTTAAAAAATAAGAACACCAAAACTACACATCTCAATACTCTTGATATATTCAGAGTTTGCAAAAGAATATTACACTCATGAAAAGAGCTGGCCGGCCGCAACAATTTCTTTTTTTTATATTATTTATATTTGCTTCCCTACAGTCAGCATATTAATGCAATGTGGTAGGAGGGGCATTTGAGTGCAATTACAAATTTACAAAAGCGGCTGGGAACAGTGACAATATCAAATTTAGAACAGCTAGATGAACTGAAGGGCATTGGGAAGGAAGCACTGTCGTGGGCGATTACTGAGCTATTATCCCAGCATTCGCTTGGAAATACTGTGGAAACCACGACGACTACAATTAGGGTAGCTAACCCAGGATTTGAACCCTGGTGTCCCGAATAGATAAAGCTATTCGGCGTTGACAAACCTAGCTCTGAAAACTACGAATTTTGGAAAAATGCACAACAAACGTGACACCAATCAATTGTACAGCACAACAGGTAAACAAGTGACTTACCGTGTACAGCTTGCTCACTTTGTCTTGGCACTGAATGTAAGCTTCATAATCTGCCAGAAGATAAAACCTAAAAACGGATAATTCGTTGAATATTTTCTGCAAACATTTTAGTACTTAAATAGTGACAAAATAGTCATTGAAATGAATGAGGTAACATGCGTTAAAAAAAATTAAAATTAACAAAACGTATGTGATGAATCCAATATTGAAAGTGGATACATTTATGTCAAACTTTGAAAATTATAACGTTTCAGATTAACTAATTTAAATAATGAATGAATCTTGCTGTTGACTAATTATTGAGTGGGAGTTGTCCGGAACATACCAAAAAATTCATTATATTGGACAGAAAATTCTATACCTATCATGGTTAAGAAGAACGTTGGCCACATCCTTGTAGAGATTTACATCCTGAGGGCTGAAAAATCCGTTCTGAATCTGATCAATACACTGCTTCAGTTCAGGAATTCGGTTGTAGTAATCATAAGCGTTGTAGCTACAAATATATCAAGAATGTAGTTACGATGCAGTCAGGAATCACAACGCCAACTTAAAAATGACGTGTGTAGCCAAGTACCCTTTTCTCTTCAGCGCCTCCACATCATCCACTTTCATGCCAAATATGAAAATGTTCTCCGCCTTCACTTCTTCCAACATTTCGACGTTGGCTCCATCTAAGGTTCCAATAGTAAGCGCACCATTCAACTGCAATATGCAGAATTGTGGTTATTAGTTTCATAATCAATTTCGCCGAAAAATTGCGCATTTCTTTCTTCTGTTTAACTATCCCATCATTAATAATAGATCTCAGCTTGACCGAACTTCAGAAATCATCAGAAATATTAACAATGTAATATTTTACACGAAATATTTAGAACAATTAATCATTAACGAAATAATAGGCGAAATTTTATGAAAACACTACAAAAAAGAAATATTAACAGCGAAGGGAATGCTACCAGCTTGAGTGCCCTATTTTTGGCAATTTCGACCCCCTTCACCCTAAAAAAACAAGCCTTTTGGTGTGCTTTGGGAAGCATACAAACATTTGCAAGGACATGAATTATCTCTTAAAAATGCTTGTATAGTTCTATACACTTACCATGAACTTCATATTGCCAGTGCCAGAAGCCTCCGTGCCTGCTGTTGAAATCTGTTCACTAAGATCAGCAGCTGGGATGATCTTTTCGGCTAATGTGACACGATAATTTTCCAGGTAGATCACCTTAAGCTTGTCACCAACAATGGGGTCGTTGTTCACCAATCTGGCCACAGAGCAGATTAGACGGATGATCTTTTTGGCCATATGGTAACCAGGAGCAGCCTTAATGTAAAAGTAAAATTACACATAAATATAACGTTATGCATGCTAAAGTACTGAAAATTATCCAATAGATTTTCAAGAAGTCATTATTCGTAGACCAAGATATTTTCGGAAAATCGGCTATTTTCATTCCATTTACATTCCAATTTTCATTCCAATAAGATATTTGAATTTTTTTAAATTTTTCTTCCAAATGTTCCATTAGTTTTTTAATACCTTGAAAGAATCCAAAAGCATGAAATTTTCAACAAAAAAATCATTTAAATTGCTGGCCAAGAACGAATAAGCATTGATTCTCTTAAACATACGTTAAATGTTTAATTAAACTAAAAATGACCAAAAATACCAAAACAAATTACATATGTAGACTTATTCTAAAAAAACGTATTTTTGAAGAAAAATGCTTTAAGAATTCTGCGTTCTATTTTTTTTTTTTCTGTTTAAAAATTTATTTATACATGTATTAAATTTTTAGAAACTGAAAATCGCTAGAGAATAGAAAACAGATGAGCACATACATGTATGACACATTAAAGTGCATAAAAAGTCTCATAGTTTCCGATTTTGTAAGGTTAAAATTAAGGAACTGCATGTTAAGTTAACCTCCAGGTTTAGGGAAATTTTAAAATAGCTTTAGTATTGCATACTGATTCAGTACTGAAATTTTAAACTAATTTCACGAAACTGAAATTTAGAGGCTTACCTTGCCACCAATCATAATTGTCCTCGGTACAAATGGAGCATTGGGGTTCTTCTTGATGCGATTGTACAGAGTAATGATGTGCAGGCAATTTAGCAGTTGACGTTTGTATTCATGGATGCGCTTCACTTGGATGTCGTACATGGAGGCAGGATTGATGGTAACTCCATAGTCTTGCTTGATAAGATTTGCCAGCTTCAGCTTGTTTTCCTGTTTCACGCCTTGTACTGCGCGGTTAAATCCAGGATCGGTGCATAGCTTGTCGAGTTTGCGCAATTCCTCCAAATGATTAACCCACGTGTCTCCAATTTTCTGCCATTACAAATAAAATTCAGAATTGAGAAATTGGCATTGAAACCTGTTCAAAGAGGAGTAGAATTTCGAATAAAAAAATACCTCCGTTATGGCATCTGCTAAACTGGGATTACACAACAGTAGCCAACGACGAGGAGTGATGCCATTGGTCTTATTCTGGAATTTGTCTGGCATCATTTCATAGAAATCTTTAAAGCTGTTCAAAATTACAACAACAAAAAATACATCATTCTATTGAAAGAGAATGGGAATGCTCGATTTTGAATTTGAATTAGTAAGATATACAAAAATTAATTTTGTGAAATACTTCTTCGACATTATCAGAGAAATAACCAATGTCCAAAACCATTAATCTTCTTCTGTGAATATTTGAGCAATATTTAAGTGGGCAAATATTCCCAACACCCCAAATTGCCTGAATAAACTTTTTTGGGGTTAGAGCAATTAGTCATCTGCCAAGGCTGCAAGGAGCACGGTGGACATCCTTTTGGCTGGTGAATGTCCAAATCGTGTGGACAGCAATATAAATAACTGGTAATATTCAATTTCAAACATGATATGCCAATTTTAAAGCATTTTCAATGCATTATGAAAGTAAAAAACGTCCTACATAATAAATTCCAAAAGTTTTTATATCCTTTACTGCGTTATGTTTAGTTTGTTCATAATTTGCAGCACATGCAAAACCAAAATAATTGCCGAAATAGAGAACTTGGGGTGTGCCACTTACATGTCATTCTTGATGATCTCTGAATGAATTGCAGCAACGCCATTCACGGCATGGGATCCAACAATAGAAAGGAAAGCCATGTTAACTCTTTTGTCCCCTTCCTCTTCAATGAGAGACATGCGACGCATGCGCTCCACATCTCCAGGCCACTTGTACTGCACTTGCTAATAAGAAAGAATTAACCAAAATTAAACGGTTAAAAGTAAAAATAATGAATATGCATACAATATAGGTTGCAATAAAATGAAAATATATGAAATAAATTCTACTTAAAAAAATATCAATTGTGCAGAGAAGAGATGATTACTGAACTTCAGATCAGCAATCCCTAATAATATGGTATAAAACTCAATAGCAATTTTTCTGCACTTTAAATTAATAGTAAAAGTTAAATACATGCATTACAAGTGCTACAAATGCAGTAAAAAATGGTATTTGTTTTAGATAAAACAATTTTGTTTAATCAATAACGCACATGATAATTTCTATTAACTTTGATCACAATAGGTCACAGTTGTAAAATGACTAATTTTAATTGAAGGGTGCAAAACCATAAGGGCTTAAGCGCCAGATGGAAAATGAAAAACATTACTCAAGCAAGCAGAGTCGGGTGCAATGAGGGAGGGATTGAGGGAATTACAATGTACTATAAAAACCGCCAAAAAATGTTGGGATTTCGACCAAACCCCCTAAATATGTGAATAACCCCCCTCTTGCCCACATTTTGAAATCATATGCATGGACTTGACAGCAAACCTTGGTAAGGTGGACACGAATTAAGGTTATTCAATTTTGTCCCCTTAAAACCACGTCAATGTTCTTAAAACATATTTCAGAAGCGGGCTTTTAAACCTGGACGTCCAAGTGAAGTAATTAATGACATCAATGCGCTGCGCTCCTACTTGCCACAAGTGAATGCCATCCGTGTGGTTCATATGACTGTTTGGGATTATGTTTTCGTAATAAAACGTCATAGGTGCATAAAGTGTGAACCTAATATCGTTTGAACGAAATCGTATTAGTGCTATATATTTTTCACAGAACTTGTTTCTTCCCTCTCCTGAAAAGTTTATTTTTGGCGCTTGGTAAATTATGGTTTGGCACGCTTCAATTATTGATCATTTGTTGCAACTGCTAATGTTGCCTGACTAATCCTACAACAAGGTACCTGAAGATGATGATGGTTGATGTCATAAATAATCTGCAAGTGCCTTGGTAGGATGTGCTGTAGCATGGAAGTTGGCCAACGTTCCAAGGCCTCTGGGAGAACAGTGTGGTTGGTATAAGCACATGTTTGGATGGTAATTTCAAGAGCTTTCTCAAACGTAAGGCCTTCCACGTCAACCAATATGCGTATAAGCTCAGGGATAGCCAACGATGGATGGGTATCATTTAGTTGGATTGCCACCTAAAAAAAATGAAATATCAGAAACAATCAACTGCAAGGCAAGCATGGGTAAGATTAAGTGTTGCAATTTTTCAAAGATTACTACTCCAAGAATGAAAACAGTTTTAATGAGTACCAATGCTCGACCAATACTAACAAATTATAAACATATGTTGTCATTGCAAAAAGGGGTAGATACTTTGAGGATACAGATCAAAGTCGGGTTTTATTTAGAATTTAGAAGAACCTACTGGCCTTCCACTGACTTTTCCACATGACTTCTTTTTAATTTGAAAAAAATTTAAAACTTACCTTTTCTGGGCACTGGTCGAATGATTTCCTAATGGGATCGCGGCAGCCAAACTTAGAAGATTTGAAGCGGCGAATGATATCTTGAAGTGTGGCAGCCACCAGGAAATATTCCTGCTTCAGTCGAAGCTCCTTGCCTTCAAAGAACTGCAAAATTGATTATATTCAAGATGAGACTAATGCATTGGTAAATAGCCAAGCAAGACAAGCAAACGCGATCAGGATAATCGATATCTAGTTGTAATTCCAAAGAAAACAAGCATACGTACATTGTCATTCGGATATAGTACACGAGAAATGTTTTCTGCGTAATTACGATCCAGCACGGCTTGGATGTAATCGCCATCATTGACTACGAAAGAATAAATGAAGCGTGTTTAGACATCACGATTCATAATTCATGATATCAGTAAACATGGAACTGACATAGCGATCCTAAGGTCAAAACCCTTAATGCGATTAGATTTCTTTCAAGATACTTAATTTCAAAATTTATTATTCCACATGTATAACAATTTTACTTTCAGAGCATGGAATATTTTTTGCAAAACTAAACAACTTAAGTTTTCGCATAATTTCCATCGTCAATCTTACATTGAACATTAGGCAATTTTGATTTTTACTCGGTAATTTTTTCCCAACAATTACATGTGCAAAAATACCAGTAATCGTTGACATGAAAAAATCTACATAGGAAAACAATTTGTTGTCATTAAAAATATTGTAGTACTCTGAAAATATTCTGAAAAACATTCGTGAGATTTTTTTGTGTTTATGTGCTTAATTTCATAAGATTATGATTTAATTAAACTGTTACAGCTATCGAACAGCTGTTAAAGGTTATGAATTTGGCAGACCAAAATGTTAAAAAAAATGAGCAGAATTAAGTAACGTAATTGTGACTTACAGAATTTTAAATCAAAGCTGTTAGGCGACTTTGCAGACCAAAGTCTCATGGTGTTGACAACATTATTGCCATAGCCTGGCACGGGGCTGTCAAAAGGCATGGCAAACACCGTCTAAGAATTGAAGAACAAAGCTAAATTATACTCCAACTCTATTTTGAAATTCAATAAAAATCCAAACCCCAAACTTCGTAAAATAAACAAACGAAACAAACTCGATATTCGAGAAGGAAAGTAATGCATCATCACAAATCAAACAATTCAATTAGTTCTTCGGCAAAATAACAACTCGTCAGGCAACCGCAGGAGTTGGCTGCAAAATTAAGACTCGGTGGTTATTGCATGTCCCATGCTGGGTTCTATTTATGGGGATATAATCTTGGTCAAAACATTAGGAATAGGAGGTAAGCAAACCACTCAAGTTCTTGCTGATTTCATGTGAAGCCAAAGAAAATTAATAATGAGAATAATTGATCTCTACAAAAGCCTGAATTGTAAATAGCATGCCATTTTTCTTCGCTCATAGCCAAGCTTTCAAAAACCTACACTACTAAAGTGAAATTATTCTACATGTGGAATAATAAATTTTGAAATTAAGTATCTTGAAAGAAATCTAATGCATGCATAATATGGTATCCGATGAAAATGCCAAACCCAAAAATGCCGAATTAAAAAAATGTCAAACGTTAACCAATTGACTTTTTTAAAATACCAAATGTTAAAAGCGCCAAATGCGAGGAAAGGGAATGTAAAGAAATGGGCATAAATCGAAATTTTTCAAAATTTATTAAAAAATATTCACTAAATAATAAACGTTCAGAAATGTGATGTGTTCATTAAATAAATAAAGCGAATGTATGGACTAGAATTTTCTTGAGTATTTCTTGCAAATTCCCTTGCAAAAGTTTTTAGAAATATTATTAAAGAAATGACGCAGGCAATTTTTTTAAAAATACAACATTTCTTCACAAAATCTAATATATATATGCGAAAATTTTAAAAAAACTGGACCCTGGTGTATTTAAATATACTTTTTCATTTATGGCTTTTTATCCCTCGTTTTTTTAACTTTCGGCGTTGTTAGTCTAGGCATTGTCAACTTTCGATGTTTTCGCTGTTCGCCGAATTCAGTTTCGGCGTTTTCACTTAAAACCGTATAAAAAATTAGTTTTTAACACTAAACATAATAATATTACTTTTGCGACATTAACCTTCATAATGATAATTGCATTAAAACGCATTAACGCAATTTTTAAAATATTTCCAGTCTTAATATTTAACCTCACATAATAGGATTACAATAGACAATTTTGCATGAATACTTTCAAATAGAAATATTTCTACCTTACGGGTTTTCAAAATTATACTAAGTTAGGGATAGTGTCATTGCTGAGCTTTGAAAAATAACGTTTTGTGGTGTTATAAGAATGTCAATGATGCAGCTTTATTAAAGGTTAGGCTGTTTCAGGTCAATGTCAATACTTGCAGAAATCGTGAATTCATGGTGAAACGTGATAATTATCAGAAGGTGCAAGACTAACTTTCTTTGGCTTAACACTGATCTGTTCAATGCTGAGATGTTACACGTGCTAATCCACACAAACTCTCCCACTGGATTGCTTCCCTCCTACCTGATAATTGACCCATTTAGTCCCTTCCAGATGACCATAGAACGGTATTGGAAGAAGAAATTCGGGGCGAGGAATTTCCCAGGGATTGCCATAACGTAGCCAATCGTCTGGCTGTTCCACCTGAACACCAAATGTGCACCGCGATTAGAAACAGACAGAAAATGTTGACTGCTACCCACCTGGGCGTCCACCCATCTGTAGCCCTTGTCGCCTTTCTCCACGTGACCATAGAAATTCACCGGAAGCATGTACTCGGGTCGAGCTTTTTCCCAAGGGTTTCCGAATCTAAGCCATTCGTCGGGTTCTTCAACCTAACACACTGCACATTAGTACAAAAACAGGAAAACACAGATCCTGCCATATTCATTTTGATGCTTAAAAATATCCATAAAACACTTCCACTACATGTACTGTACTTAAATTGAATATTATTGTGATACTAAAGCAAACACGTGATTTTTCTTTAAAATCATATAGTTCACTGTTTAGAAAACAAAATCTTGAAAAATACAGATCTTTGTTCAAAACAAACAAAAAATGCTTTAGGTTATACTACATCCAGAAAGCATGACTTCTCTAACATCTTAACATCCCTAAGTGACGTAATTTTTCAGTTTTTTCATCTCGTACCTATATGTATCAAGCCTATATAAATGTCACCTCAATTTCTATAGAAATTGGACCGTTTTTGGTGCTTGTAGTAAAAATGACGTCATTTATGCCTAAATAAATTAACAAACCAGAGTTCCCACAACCTTAGTCAAATATATATACCCCTCCCCCAGCCCGACTTTCCAAGCTATACATTTTATTTACCCTGACCTGTGCTTTGGGTTTCTCATCGACTAATAATTGAAAAGAACCTGCTTTTGCTCATCCTTTTTTAAATACTTGACTAGTAAACTAATTTTTTTTAAATAAAGGAATTTAAACGGCATTAATACTCCATGATTAGGATGCTCTATATTTAGTTTAATTTGGAAACTTTAACATTTTCGTACTTTTTACATTTAAGGCTGAACCAGAAGGATGCTCACCAATTTAAAAAAATTACACGTTTGTTCTTAAAATGCTTATTATAATTGCAAATTTATTTACCACTATGTAGAAATGGCCGTCCACCAGCGTCGGAGTTATTTTTTATAATTTGCAAACTTCCCGTCAACTTGAAAAAACGGTTAGAATCTGGTCGTCTACTAAGGTCTCCTTTATGTTTTATAATTTTAAAAAGCTTCGTTTATTCATAATTTTTTTTTCAGAAACCCTTGATGCATCCCGCTAATCAAGGTTGCATTACAGGGAAGACCCTTGGGCTTTAGAGGTAATATAATCTCCACGCATAACCTCCATATATGAGAGATTTAACTTTATGCAAGCCAGGTGGATGGAACCAGTCCACGTATAGTCGATATAAAGTACCACTAGGATTGAAATTATTTAATGATTCAAAGTTAAGAAATCCCCTGACTCGTTGAATTTTTTTTTTCAAAACTCCCCTGACTTTCCCAAGTTTCCAAAGTTTCATGGGAACCCTGACAAACGCAATCTATGTTACTTAAATGAATTTAACAATTATATGTGACTACTTCGATGTGAAATTTTAATGTGTAACGTTAAGGTGTACCTTAGTAGTATTTACAACTGTTAAATTTGACAGAGTCGTTTGTAAGTGGTGTAAGTGTTGTACAACCTAATTATTCCTTTCCTTATAGGAATAAATTTTATTATTAATATTATTATTACGAGTCAGGACAGAGCAGGGGGTGGAGTTGTCCAATTCGGTTGATAATCGGTCACAGAAGTAGACAGAGGTTTGAAACGTAGATTTTTTGATTCATTCGTTCCTGATCAAAACAATTCCCCTAAGGGCATTTCCAACCAAATTAGAATTCTTACTTTCAAAAACCAGAAATCTTTCCTTCAATGCTTGACAAGGTTTTCACATATAGACCGAAGACACTTTGTGATATCTAAACATATCTGTAGAAATCAGAAATGGGAGAAGCCATTACCTGCTCCCCGTTACGGATTCTCTGCGCAAAGATACCGTATTCATAACGGAGGCCGTAGCCATAGGCGGCCATGCCAAGCGTTGCCATCGAGTCCAAAAAGCAGGCTGCAAGGCGGCCCAAGCCGCCGTTCCCCAAGCCAGCATCTTCTTCGAGATCCTCCAGTTCCTCAATGTCTAGGCCGAGCTAAAATACATTCGGATCATGTTCAGCCGCCAGACATTTCTAACAATCAGACATGGATTTAAAAATAATGCATTTAACTGCAACAGCACCTGGTACATGGCCTCGTCGCAAGCGTTCTGGATGCCAAGGTTAATCATGGTGTTGCTGAGGGACCGTCCCATGTAGTATTCCAAAGACAAGTAGTAGACTCTCTAAAAATAGGAAAAAACATGCGAATCAGAATCGGCAGGGAGGAATGCGGATTACTTGGCAAATAATGGAAGCTGGCGGCATTTTTCTCAGGGCACTTAAGCACACATAAGCCAAACTTAGTTTTCCCAGAATATTAATTCAGCGAGCATCCGTAGATTAACCGATACTTTGGAGTTTTGGAGTTATTTTTATTCAGAATAAATTTTCGTCGATTATGTTTACTTTGCAACAAGCACCACTGACCAGACATTGGTGTAGATAAGATAAGTCAGAATATTTTGAGAAACTTGCGGATAACTACAGCAAGAATTATCATTGATTTGTAACATGTGTGAATGACGTGAACTAGTCTTGTCAAAAATGTAAATTTAAAAACTTTAAAAAAATATTTTTTGTGGAAAACTATTTTTACCAATTTGTCACTAACTCTGATTACTGCACAGAAAACGTCATCAATTGCAAAAATTAGGCAGAGCTGAATTTATTCTAAACTGGTTTTCTCATTTCGAGTATTATTTTCATTGTACATATTATACAACATTTGCACGTTTTTATTATGCATTCGTTTCATTAAGCACGCGATTGCCTCAAAGATACATTGGAAAGAACATTTGAACAAATTTTATTCAAATTTGTATTGACAAGTACTTGGTTTCTGCTGCATACCACTAACACAACAAATATTATTCATGGGCTCTCATGATGCGATCTGTCGGCAGGCCAGATTTTCCCGCTAGTGGTGAAATTAGTCTGATTTTAGAACAAAACGTCTGGTAAATAGATATTTTAGGAGCGCCTGAAATACCAACTGCCCTAGCCACAGATGCACCAGTAGGTTTATTCTAAACTTAAAGTAATATAGATTCCATGCTGAAAACGTTTTGGGGAACGTTCATAAATAACGTTAAGCAATGTAAAAAATTTAAAAAATGGACCTCATTGTCATGATTTTTAATTTTCTGATTCTTCATTTACAAACATTACGGGTTTGTTTTCAATTTGAATGGTGTAGATGGGGTACGAAATTACTCTAAAAACGGTTTATTTAGCACCAGAAAACGTTTCTGTGAATGCATTCCAAACGTCTGGTATGTCAATGTGATGTACTTTCTGCACAGCATTGCTGTATAGTAGTGAAGCCCATTGGTGTATTGTAATGATGAACGTTTCCATGGCAAATCATTTGTCCTCAACTAGTCGCTTAGGTTCCATGCAACGTTTGTAATAATACTCTGCATTTGCACAGCCAAGGTAGAGCATTACTTTTCAAGCAATTCTTTACATGAGATGTACGAAATGAAAATTGTAGCCAGTGGCCATCTGCACACAAATTCAATCTAATTGTTGGCTTCAATGCCTTGCTGCGAAGCTGTACAGCAAGTACACCATATTAGACATAACAGACGTTTGAAATACATGTAATCGAAATGCACTCCAACGTTTTAGTCTTAATATGTCATAATAAAAAATTATTTATTTCCTTTTGCAGATGGAATGGTTCATACCACTTTAATTAAGTCGCATTAATTGAGATGTTTTTAAATGTACACGTTGGCATGTGGAATAATTTCCTCTAATGAAGTCATGGGAAATTCCATGCCATATTTAATATCGTGTCCTTGACTTGTTATTGCATTGAAATGAGCACGTTTAGCCTCCAGGAAAACAGGGGTGAGGAAACGTCAAAGGAATATAGCAAACTTTGTCAGACTGATTTTTTCCCATCCATCCAGCTAATGGAAATTTAAACGATTTAAGAATAGTCTATGAAGAACGCCAATGGGACTGACCACAGGTTGTGATGATGACAGCAATGAATCATATGGATTCAATATGTATGCCAATGTTATACGTACTTTTATTTTTAAACTACTTTCTTTCTTTAAAATATTTTAAATAAGTATATTTGTCTTCAGTGAAATAAAAAGTACAAACTATATGCCTGTATTTACAACTAAAACTTGAGTAATTTTTTATTGTTAAACAATAAAAAAATACTCGAACGTACTATTTATATGGGTTTGTATGGAATAACACGATTCGTTATACAGCAGTTCGCTTCACAGCTAACTTTTCCGGAACTGGGTGTAATATAAAAATCCAAGCATATATTAGTATTCGGTAATGAGCAGGCAAAATGCAAAAATGTACAGTGTAAAAATAAAAAACAAATTCCCACACTTTTTTACAAACGTTTCCCCTGTAAGATTTTGCAAAAATGCCTTGAAAAACTTTAAGTGGCATAAAAGCACCACAGATCAAAAATAAAAAAAAAGCATGGATACGACATTGGAATGAGTTATGAGCGCATGTTACATTTAATCCTTTTGACAGGTAATTGAGGAAGTGGGTTCTGGGTCTTGAGACTAAAATAGTGTTTCAAGCGAAATGCCAAAACGCTGAGAGGAGACAAACCAACATGATTGCAGAGAAGACGAACTACGAAGGGTTCGAATCTTCATGAACTGCAGTAAATGGCATAAGACTTGCAGAAATTATGCATTTCATGATCTAATATGAGCGTGTATTATGCCTGGAAAAGTCGAGCTAAGAATGTTGAGGGCGCCATGCAGACGCTCCATGGAGAACCGATCATTTTTCAAGGATTTCCAATCAGGAAAAAGGGCTCCTTTATAATTAGGCTGCCATGAACACAGCAATTTTTGCAGCCATAAAATTATAGGTGATATTCCGGGTACAGTGCACAGCATATGATGGAAGCTTCTTTGCAAACCAGTTTTGCGAAGCTTCTGTCGGGCCCGTGATACGACAACGTTGAATAAAAACAAAAATGAGACTTGTTTATTGTTAGTTACAGCCGAGCTACGAAGAACTTAAATCACGAATACGCCATAAATTTTATTTTAATGGAGAAAGAACATTCAATATATTTTTAAAAAAACCGGTCTCGCTGGGTATCACTGATCATGCAATCTAGCCCTTTAACAGCGCCCCATGCACTTCTTTGTCCACTAAAACGGTGATTTGTATTCGGGGAAACTTGTTCGTGTACGTTTGTTATACAATGTTCATATTTCTCTGGCATTTTCCCCCATTCGCCATCAAGCATGTTCACGTATTGTGTATCTGGCCGGCAATTGCACAAGTAGATCTTGATTAGACTATTTTTTGCCTGAAAAGACAAGCTAAAGGCAAGCTGTTACAAAGGCTGATGTCACCACTGTCGTCATACAGTAATTGCATGATCGATACAATCAACACAAGGACAGTACTTTAATAAGCTGCAACCCAACTTACGTGTACTTTGAGTTATTAATGCTTTTCCCCGTGGGAATATTTATAAACTAGTTTACATCTTGCATAGAAATAAAAACCATCACTTTATCGAAGCAATTCATTATAATTCGAAACATACGAAAGCGCTTCATGGGACAGGATGAACTATTCTTTCAGTGCTTTGAAATATTGCAGCCCAAATCGTCTGTCACCAGTAAGAGCGCACTACCAAAGTATAACGTTGAAAAATATATTGTTTCCGCAGTATATTAAAATAAGTAATACGTGTACTCCCTTCAGCGTTATCACCAATCACCGTTAATATCAAGTCAGTCACTCAGTCTCAAGTATATGTAGGCTATAAGGTTGCTAAGGATATAGAATTTAGATTTTCTGGCTTAAAGCGCCTTTGCAATCTTTGTAAGCAATTTTTTTTAAAGAACAAAATATTTTAAAATCCACGTTTTCATCAAGGTTTTCAATATCGTATTCCTAAGGAATTCCATAAATCCACGAAAATTTTGTTAGAGAAATTAATATTTGAAAATTATTTCGCCTTTGGTATTTTTATTATTAATTGTACAATGTCTTTCTAAGTAGTTTTTTTGCGTAAAATTGCTGGTCAAAATTCAGGATACCAGTATTAAATATTCTCCTGACTTTTACTGTTTAAGCAAAAGCGAACAGCATTGAACACATGGTTGGTCTGTACTATTTTTCACACGAAGAAAGTACGGCAGCAGAAGGTTCATTGCCCTTCACATGAATAGGCAAGGCAAGCATGATTCTTTGTTACAAAAACAAGTGGAGTTACTCCGAGGCAAGCACATTCGTCACACTCAGGACATTGCGTTTGAAAACAGAAATCGAATCGATGATGTTCGTAAAACTGAGACACGTTCAAACCCCTCCCCATTTCAGCATTTATATTTTGAAAGTCATTTTTGCCAACAGCAGGCATTCTTTGAGCGACATGACGTAATGCATAACTAATTTCTAATACATATTCAAAGTTTCAGGTGTTAAGAAGAAACTGCTTATTTTTTGGATTTGCTGTAGTTCCTAAATTTAAGAAAAGCTTAGCAATCATGAAAAAGTATTTTCACAAATGGGAATGGGAATGCCGTAGGCGATAAACTTCAGGTAAAGTATATGATTTATATTATCAAAAGCATGCATGCAACATCTTTATTTACAAAAATTGCTAGCGTCCATTCATAGACGTAGTACTATGTCAGTGAATTTTATCTCCAAAGCAAAATTACTTCATTCACATTTCGTCAGAATCTCATAGAAATTTTGCAATCGGAAATAAATATAGAATTGAAAATTGAAGTAAAAAGCACGGTGTTTACACTACATGAAACTATTCCATAAAAACCTGTGCTTATGACATGGGTTTTGTTGGATTATGATTATTGGTGTACATTTCGACAAGACTATCTTTTCCAAATTTAATTGCGTCAAATAGCTAAGAAATATGCTGCTTAGAAAACGCAGCATTTATATAAAAAGTATAGAACAGAATTTGCATTGAATGCTTCATGCATAAAATTATTAACTTATTACACTGTTTATCATAATTGATAATAAAATAACATTGATAAAACAAAAATTCTCATCGCAATCAATTTCTCAAAACAGGAATTTGAGAAGAACACGTACATTATTGACAGTTAATTTCAGTTGCAGTTAACCGAGGTTTTCCTGGAAAGGTCGGAAATGGCGCGGATATTGAACTTAAAATACGCAGATGAAAGCGTTCCTTAACCTTATGAATTTAGGTTCATTAAGGGACTACATGTATCCATAAAAGACATCATAAAAATAGGAAGAAAAAGGAGGAATATAACAATATGGACGCCCAACACGTTTTAGTACTAACAGTTTCCTGCTTGCACAATGCATGTATTTTTGTCAAACATTTTTGCATTCATACTGCAAGTCCACTGGTTTTGTTGTTTGAACTTCAACCAACATTCAGCTGCATTGAATGCCAGGACATGCATTATCGAAAAATTGTTGGTAATTTTTGAATTTTACTACAGCTTTTCAACTGCAATAGAAAACATGGGAATAAATGTGATTTGGACATACAGGGCACATGTAGTAGGATAATGTTTTGAGATTTATTATCTGTATACACTTCTTCTGTCCAGTTTGATGATGACGTGGCAGCTTAAAGCTTCTAAATAAAGAAGTTTAATAAATGCTTTATTAAAATGCGCTTCACCTTGTAAAATGATTTTGGATCCACCATCGAAGATAAATAATGGTTTGGAGTGTGCCTAAGCATTTCAAGTAAAATACAGATTTGTAACTAACCAATAACCAGCGGGCCTTAAGAAATGTTACCTATTCGCTGTCTACTCAATTCGGAATCACTACTTCATAGCATATATTTAGAAAGTACCCACAGAAGGAAAGCGTGACTAAAATTATTCAGTCTTTACAAGAGATACGCTGAGGTCAACCGTCAAGGTGAGAGGGTGCCACTACATGTATTTGTTTCTACAGAGAATCTCTAGCGAGCGACATCCTCTCCTGCCCGGGTTATCATGCTTAGACCAATTCATAAATATTCATTCACCTTGAAAATGTACTCGGTTGGGTAGCTTAGACTGACGGAGAAAATCTGGGTAACCACTGATATGGTAGATCTATATTTTCTTATTCTAAACCACTTCTGAAGCAGTCTTGTTTTTAAGTGAACTCTGGGCCAATTCCAACCCATTCTATATCACTTTCCCTTCTAGCAATAGGAAACATTGTTATAACTTATTAGAAATTTGTCAATTAAACTGATGTTGAATTGAGCTGAACAAAATCTAAAAACCTTTCCTCCATTTGTTATTGTTCACTATAGGTTGTAAAATAAAATTTTCCTAACGCATCTTTGCCTAAATAAATTTAATGTTAATGAACATTTAGACATCCACGTTAAAATTGCAAGCTTATTTATTTTAGTATTTAATGTAAACAGAATTATCGAGTTTATCGAGCCAAAGATCATAGGGCATAGCTCTAGAGCACGTATATACATCCTGAAACATTCTTGATATGACAATATTCCGAGCTTAAATTCCTTATTTATTTCGAAACAAATACATGTAATTCAAAGCAAGCCCATGAATTTATTTGTATGTGTACTACACTGTACTTTTAACACAACCTATTGATTGCACCCATTCAGAAAGGATTCATGCAGATAACTTGGAATCAAAAGTTATTTAAATGTCATTATCCATGTCATCTTTGCTCTAAACAGCAATTCATATGCAATCTCAAAACAATTAACTTTGTGCAAATCATACCACCGATCGATGAGGACAGAATTTGCTGATAAGTCAAACTATAAAAATAAGTTCAACGTCCTGCAACTACCGGTACAGCTGAAATACTTGTTTATCCACGCACAATAATGAAATTTGCATTAACCGAGATGCGAGCTGTTTGGGGGTAAGTGTCTGGACCTCGAACCTCTTAGCTGCCTAGCAGTAAGCATACAAAATAATCCTTTCACTCGAGCTTCTTAACCCTGTATTTAGAGCTTGTTAACAAGATTATTATAAAATCCACTATGATGATGTCCCATTTCAACTAATTCTCTTGACTAACGCCAAAGTTGACTCCATTAATGGCGCACAGAAAGTGTCACTTAAATGTAGCAAAGGCACATTCATACACTGTAATTACAATATGCTCGTCAGAAAATAATAATTTTGAAGAGAAAATTATGATCAGCAGTAATTATAAAGAACAGCATGTCAATGCTGAAAAGGCAGAAAAGCATACATGTACCAATTAATGAAAGTTCCTTGAAAACCAATGCAAGGCCAAAACACTTTTCAAGATACAGTCGTCCCAAAGTAACAATGCAACGTTGCATTTTCTTCAAATCATGCTTCCCAAGGATGCTGGGATGGATGGTCAGCATTCTAAGTAGGGGTTGTATACCAATTGTTGCCGATTCGATTCCATAGCAACAACTTTTTTTCAACTTGGCTAGCTATTAATAGAAACCGGCGGATATAGCTTTTGTTTTCCAGGTTTCCAAAGGAGCTCGCAGCTTGAAAACTCAAAAGACCAATAGTTGTAGCATTTTCAAAAGAAATACAAGAACACTTTGGTGGTTTATGAAACATGAACGAAAAGTGGGGCAAGATAAGAGTTTAGTAAGATCAGCGTCCGTTGATATCATCTAGTACTTGCATGTAATTCAAGAAAAAAATAATAACACTGACGAAGTTTTCAAACCAGCACAGACTGGTTTAATTCATCCCTGGTGAATTCATTGAAAAATATGATTCGATCTGATTAAGTTTGAGCACACTTTAGAATTAGGAATCTTTTAAATAAATCTACCCACATAGGCCTAGCACATTATTTTTCGAATATAAGTACATGTTGCATATTGCTTTGTATGCATTAGGTTCCATTTCGTTTACTAAATATAATATTCAGAAGCATTATCCAACCGACTACTATTAGAGACCAGGTGCCAATTCCCCATCAACTAATCTAAATCTAACGGTCTTAACCGGAACAAAGTGATCATTCCCAACATTTTCAATGCCGTTTCAATCCAAATATTTTAGATTTTTATACCCGCATCATAAGCTCCGGCAAATGGCAACTTTCATTGTTTATTTCCTTTGCTAATATTTTCCGTGTGATGCAAATAAACACTGCGTGTTTTTTCCAAGATATGACCTTGATTTTTTTTGCCATTTGTAAAAATCGCATAGCAAGTGCCCCAGGATGGGGGATGCAGACATTTTCCACGAAGCCAGTGCTCAGCTGATTACTATTTTGCACGCTAGATACTAATTAAAACATGCGGTTTTTGTTTACCTTTGGGTCTTTTTCGTAATAGTGCTGCTGGGTACGGATCCATCGGCTAACCAAATGGTCCTTGACGGTGTGGGCCAAAGCGAAATAGTAATCTCTCGGAGTGGCCACATTACGATCTTTAACCAGGGTGTAGTGGACGTGCCGATTAAACGTTTTCTTTACATTTCCAACATTCTCCACCTGTGCAATCCCGCGGACGCTGATCTGCTTGCGTTTCTCGATATCAGACTGCGGTTTCGTTGCCATTTCTGAGCAGGAATTCGCTAGAAAGATGGATTTTTGTAGCCGAGATGAAATGCGATGCTATCACGTCCTTCGCACGACCGCTACAAAATCTTCGATATTTCAACCACACCAGACAGATTAACCGGCAGCAGTGTGACCGAATCTGCGATCGTTTTGAAACAGAAATAGCTGGCCACAATCAAAGAATTTAATAAACATTTTATTGATCGAAACTGTCTCAAAATACATTTATCATACAAAATCTTTCGTAGCGTTAAAATCTTCACAAAATGGAAAATTTTAAGGAAGTACATAGTGCGATAATAGGGATTGCTTTAAGGAACATTCCCTCATCGCGGTGACAGCATGAACCACTGCAGAGAGTTGAAGGTCAATCTTGACAGGCCAAGGTCAAGAGGCTGAATATGTTGGAGAAATTGAGTTACAGCGGGGAACTCAAGGAGATGATATGCAAAATGCGCGTTTATGATGAAAATAAAGTGCAGACGTTGGTTGCTACAATCAGACTGGTTCCAAATTCAACTCGATTTGAAAAGAGAAATAATTTGCATTCTGGTTCGCTCCTTCAGTGTGAAAGGGGCCGCACATCTAGAATTAACGCAATGCAATGGCTAGTATTAAACTGGCATTCTTTTTTAAGGCAGTACCTTTAATGCAACAGAATGATAATTATTTGAAGTATGATACGTCGATCTAGAAAACTTATTTTTAGACGAAAAAAAAAAGATATGCAGACGATTTCAAACACCAAGGCCTCATGGAGGAGCGCTGTAGCCTGTAGCAGAAGCTCCCAGCAAAAAAATGTCATTTAACTTTAGAGGTTAAAATAGTCGCAAAATCAGCTTTGTTTACAATTGTTTTAAGCTCTTTGGGTCGTAATTAAGGTATAACATAATGGCGTTTATGGGCGTTGATGACGGATATGTCATCTATGAAGCCAGCGACGATGAAGATTGCGAAAGGTAAGTTTTTTTCCTTCATTTTCTGCTGTTCATTACATGTCCAACTTCAGTCCTACCACCATCATGTTTGCTAAATTTACATAAGCTCTGATGACAACGATGAATTTGACTGGGAATACCTGTTCAAAGAGGGGGATCGAAGCGAAAAAACGGCCCGGCAAAAGAGAAATATCGAAGCGGATGAATTCGAGAAAGAAATGGACCAAGAACTGACAAATACAATGGATACTCTGCATGGTTTGTAGCGAATGATATGGTCCGATTGCGTGGTTTTGGGTCGCGTAAACGTTAATTATTAACAAACTACAGGGTTTGTGCGCCCCTGTAAAGTCAGGTATAGCTAGTGAAATTTCCGTTTGTGCTCGAAAATCATAAAATCACTTGCATACGCACTTAATTGCTCACACTGAATAGAAATAACATGACATCAATTTACACGGGAACATTTGTAATCGCATGTAGCATTCGCTGTTATGGCAGCAAACGTCTTTGACATAATGCCACATCAAAATCGGTTAACGTCCAATGCTGGAAAAGACTAGTCTAAATCGCACCTAGATACAAAGTTGAGAATCGTATGTATCTGGACATGTCCTGTGATAATCTGGAAACAACGTGACTGCTTCAACAAATTCTAATGTTTTGCAATTTGGGGAACAAAATAATAAGACACTTGTTTTTCACATCGGAATGGTTGCAAGACATAATTTTTCAAGATACAAGATACGGTATCCAGACACATTTTTAAGAATAGCTTTCTTAGGAATTGTCCAAGGAATGTAAATTAGTGCAATTTACGTATAAAGTGCCTTATTCATCAAATCACTTACTCCGCATCATCTCCATAGAAGGAAAAGGAAAAATGGCACGTCTGATGTGGGATCTTTTTGTGTAAAGATTTGTCCAGTAATTTACACACTTCTTCTAGCATGCAACAGACTGTTGGCTCTTCCAAGTACAACCTCAGGCGAAACTTCACAAAACAATGCTGCAAAAAGTTCAGAAGAAAAAAAATATTATGACGATATATATTTTGATTCTGACGATGAAGGGGCAGGTAATGCTCCAGGTGAGAACGGGTTGTTTTTCAGGTGCGTTATTTTCCACTAGAACATGCACTATATTTTTTGTTTACATATATTTCAAGACAAACAAAAAAAGAAGAAATTGAAGCATCCGATAATGTCAAACGATGACTTATTCTACGACCCCGATATGGATCAGACTGATCAGGATTGGGTGGATAAACGGCGCCGGAGTTATAAGCCTAGATGTGGTGCAAGTACTTCAAATGCTTCGAAGCCGAAAACCAATAGTGACGCAATTTTAAATTGTCCTGCGTGTATGACGACACTGTGCCTTGATTGTCAAAGGTAAATGCAATGCCCTTAAACCAAATTCTCAATACGTATATTAAGCGAAGTGTCATAAAAATATGTAAAAACGTTTCTAGTTTGTTTACTCTTTACTTGACACTATTTCAAAAAGGTGACAAAATTGTTTGCTTACATGTACTTATTTTCTAAATCTTTTCCATCATTTTCAAGTTTTGGACTGGCATTTAGTTTTTAATCCCAGATATCTTATGATTTCAAATTTGTTACAATGCCAATGTGAACCAAGGAACCTGAAAGAACAATATTTCTAATTTAACGTTCATTTCAATTACTTTTGGAATCAAAACTGTTCATTTCTGAATTGTGTTCATAAAATCTTTATTTTCTCCATTATTTTTAAACTTCCTGTAACATTTTGTGTGTATATTCTTCCCTGGTTCCTTTAATTTCACTGCAGTCATTTTTTAATGTGGGCTACATTGTCGTTTCATTAAGAAAATCTTTGATTCGCACTAAATCTAGATTTTCAGCAGACATTTGACATTAATTGCAGGACGCTCACCATGCAAAAAAAAAAGTTCTTCAAATACTTGCTACATTTTTGTCCCCGTGTAGAATTGGTCATCCACTATATTATTTATAAATTAAATTTGATAACAAAAAAATTTATGCAACTTCTGGTACTACATGTTACCAGGATTTTTCATGTTTATTTAATTTTTTTCATAAATAAATGGGACATTTTTAAATCATAAAACAGAACCTAGTGGACAGCCAATTCTACTCTTCAAAACGTAAATTCAGCAATTATCACAAGTATATGAAGCATAAAAGATGTATTTTTTGCATGGTGGACATTCTTTGGGGGTCAGCATTAATGTAGCCAAATTATTTACAATGCATGTTTCACATCCACCATAAAGGTTTTTTTACTTTTTTCTTTCAGGCACGACACATACAAAGGGCAGTACAGAGCTATGTTCGTCTTAAGTTGTAAAGTCGACCATAACAAAGTTCTCCGGTATCCACATGCAGACAAAAAGAGGAAGTCTAAAGTCAGCAATGCTGCAACTTCTGTAAACATACCTGTTGTCATGGGTGATGAGATTTACCATCCAGTTCAGTGCAGCACATGCAATACTGAAGTTGCTGTTCAAGATGAAGATGAAGTCTACCATTTTTTCAACGTTTTAACTGGCGCTGCCTAAGTTCTAGGCACCTGTAAATTAACTGTAACTGTACTACTACCTAAAATAAAATAACGTTACATGGAAATGCAAAATCGTCTAGGAATAGTTTTAGTTCAACTAATTATTACTGCTTAATTTCTTTCTTATGTAAAATCTGCCATCAGTGAATACACACCATACTTTGTATTTTAAAGTCTCATTTAATGTTAAAAATGAAAGGAATACATGATCAAATTGTGTGCTAGTGTGAACGTCCGATTCAGTAAGATAGATGTAGTACTAAGTAGTGATAATGAGTTTCAGCCTAATCTATCCCTGAAATGTTAGGAAAGGTTAGGTTAGGTTAGGCTGAGCCAAAAGCAAGCTCACCTTGCAAAAAATTACTTGTACATTTTTGCTTGAAGTATTTTTTATAATTGCTAAATTTATTTTTCCCCAAATTGGTTGTCCACTGAGGTTTTTCAGCTTTGCTTTATAATTTCAGAATGTTCCGTTCATTTATACATGTATATAAAACGTGGCTTGTGTGCATGGCAACCTTCCATTGAGGGTTGCATACGTTATTTTTTCAAATTTTTTCAACTTTTTTTTATAAATGAGACATTTTCAAATTATAAAGCAAAGCTCTAGGGAATGTGCACATGTGATATCTGTAACTTCACACTTCTTCAACGTGTAAGAAAAATTACGTTTTAATCCAACTAACGAGTGATGTACATGTAATTTACATCACATGCAATAATATTACTAAGACCATTTTGATTCATATTATGATTTTTTACTTGCCAATCACTTCAATATTATTCTTGCAGCTTTTTACCCCGTGTGGTTTAAAGTTCTACTTTATCTAAATAGTCTATTACATTATGTGGTCAGCTTTACTTTATACACAAAATTAACTCAGGATGCTTGCTGGAGTTTGTGCTGAGGACGTCATATTTAACTCCGTATGCGAAGTTTTCAAAAAATTCATAAAAAAGGATGGATTTTAGCCTATGTTTCTCTAATAAAAATTGCTGAGAAATTACAAATCGTACATTTTGGCCCACATTTCTATACAAAATTTGGCCTTTCTAGGTTTTAATGGAATGCTGAAGGCAATATTTTTGAAAACAAAGATATGAAATCATTGATTGTCACCTACGTTTCTATACAAAGTTAATTAGAAATATAAATTAAAGAACGCCACATACAATTTTTTTTTAAAAAATCACAAATTAAGGTGGTCAAAAATTCAACCTTCACCACCTAGTTAGTATTTTAAAGATTTGATTAGCAGGGTAGGCTAAATTTGTTTCCTGAATAGATATGGCGAAATTAAACTGGAGTTCAGCCTATATTTATCTAATAAAGTTGCTGAGAAAGAAGTGTGAAGTAATGGAACGCCATGGGCAATTTTAGTAGAAATGAGATTGCAAGTAGGATTTTTATATACATTTCTAAACAAAATTTGCCTGGAAATGTCCAATAATTATAAGAACGCAATAGTTGAAAAATTTCAAAAAATGGATCACAAATTACAGATTTTGCTTTTAGTTCGTTAAAGAAAATACTGCGGGATATCAATTAATCGAACGCGTTAAGCAACCAAAACGCCATTTTAATTAAAATGTTAAGAATTAAAGATCCAAGAAAAAATCCATGACCGGTTTGAGCAATTTCCTGACTTCCCAGGTTTTCCCAGGTTGTGCAAACCCAGTCTCTTTTACATGAAGTTCCAAAAAAAAAAAAAAAAAATGCAATTTGCTTCTTTATTCTTGGTTTACCAAAAAACAATACTTAGTCATAAAAGTGGACTAGATCTATGACAAACCCAGGATCATTTTGAAAACTGGTCATCTTACAGAACAACCAATTTCCCAGGCATCTTGTAATAGCAGAAACTATTATTTTGGTATTTATGTATCAGGTGCGATTCCCTCGAACCATTTAATGCATTTGTACAATATTTGTCCACGTCTCGCGCCACACTACCTATGAGTACTCATTGCAAAGTAAAGCGCTTGGGCTTCCGAGAGTATGACTCTTGGATTCAGAACATTGTGGCGACAAGTCACGAAGTCAAATTTCATGTAAATTTAATCGCGCACCTTATAATATATTTAAGCTGATGGGAAAAAATTAAAACATCAGGCCTTGATGAGAACAGTATTGTGCTTTATTCTCACAATACAGTTATTTTGACATCGCCATGCTTACAAACCATGCCACAATGTGGCCACGCCAAGCAAACCAACAATTCCATTATGTCCATTACTTAAAACCAATGTTTTTTTTTTACAAAGATCATCGTAATAATGTCCCATTTCATCAAATATCATTTCCACTAGCAGTGTACCAAACATGACCAGAAACAAATGGTTGTGAAATCCAGAAAACTGTTCAACTTAAAGAATTTGCCAAAATATTGACGGAGTGAAACTGATTTCTTTATTGGGTAACATCAAAACCTGGGGGGCATCTACAAAATTCCATTGCGCAAACATTAAATGGGAAACGTGTGAGTTTAAATTTGAAGAATTTAAACGGACCAAATTTAAGTGGCTTATAAAAGTGACTGTTAACGGGAATCTTTACCTGCTTCGCTTAGCAATGCTCCCTTTC
>JAQIXS010000448.1:0-46956 GCA_034700785.1 Rossiulus vilnensis | reverse complement strand
GCTATGAAAAATGCCATGTCAGATGGTTGCCATTTTTTAATTTAGTCAACTGTAAATCGAAGGTGTTAATTTAATGTTAATTCTGTTTGATTAAAGTGCAAACTAATTTTTAAATCGTTCAATAAATATGTTTGCCGAATAGAAACACCCAGTACCCCCATGAGGTTTATTTCCTATTACAATTGAAGCTTTAAGAAGGACGTTTCAACAGTGTAAAAAATACGACTTTTGTAAGACTGTTCATGCAAAGTAATCTGTAGAAGTCATGGCATTTTTTGTATGCATTAAAAAAAATAATAATGGCCTGAAGTTCAAAATTAACGTGTATGTGCCGAAACACACTATTTACCATACAAATTGAATGAATAATGTAATAAGTACAAAATGAATGCAGGTTCGCGCACGTAGAAAGTCGAGTGACAACAAATAAACAGATTAGTAACAGCCATATCATGTCAGGTACTTAGAATGTAAAGGTGGAGGGATCTTATTCGTTTTTCTATCCTATTTATTGTGAACAGGCCCACAGATATTTGGTGAAATAATGTCGTTATTATAAAATTTATATTTGTTCTCTGAATGATTTCTTGTAAAAGATATGCGAAATTTTTTTTATAAATGAATCTATAAGAAGATTTTCTTAGTAAGTTTGCTTTGTTTTTAAGATGTATATATGTCTAGTGCTGCAATGATTGTTATAAATGGTTCTATAATCTCTCAGCTGGCTAACACTGAATTTCCTTTTTTAATTATTTATAAAAAAAATGATGTCTTCATATTGTAAAACATTATTTTGAGCGTTTTTAGGCCTATTCAAGGTAGCTTAATGTTATATTATTATGATACATTTCAACTTGTATTTCAACAAAGCAAGTAAACTTTGAATCCATGCATAATAAATTATTCGTTTGCTCTTAATATCCCATACATTTTCATTGGCTAATAAGAAAATGCATTACTTTCTCAATTTGGCAATTCTGATGAATAGCATTTGGCGAATTTTGCCATCGATGTGTGTGCGATGTACATGTATCTGAAAAAAAAGTATAAAAAAGCGCTGCTGACGCACACCAAAGTGCATGGGTAGCGACATGGACCATTAAGGTAATGGAATGGGAAGTTAGCGTCCACTCTTCCAAGTACAGCGACATTGGCTAGGTGGTGAGATACGTCTGGAGACATGGTCATCTACCGTCTATGACCGCTTGACCTTTGCTGCGTCCAGAAGGTCAACCATTAGCGGCCAGAGCTGTTCCGCTATAACATTTAGTAGAAGCCAATCGCATCGTTTGTGTTGACATCGTTGCAAGAACGATCCCTGTCCTTCACATTCATTACTTTAATGGTCTCTACAGAACTGGCAGATTCGTTTTTTGTTACCGTTTTGTGACTCTGGGTGGGTTTTGACACCGATTGTCAAGGGGAAATGAGCCGTGGCAGGGCAACGATTTTTTTTTTGTTGCGTTTGCCAACTCATGCATGTTTTTCTCTCCATATTACTCTCGCAGCTCTCGGCCGGAGTCTCTGTTTTGCCATAAAAGGGTTAAGCGCAATTTTTACTCTCGCAATGTGGGACTTGGTGTGTTTTCTTAGCCGCAGATACGGGACCCATATCGTGCGCGGCCAAGATGGCAGATTATCAGGAAACAAACGCATTAAAATTCTCCTCCTCCTCTGCTGCTTTTGTTTCCCATTCAATTGCCGCAGTTAAGATAAGTACACGGCGCTCCAGAGAATGACCGAAACTGGAAAAGGGCCATGAGCTCACTTGCCTGAAAACTGTTTTATTTATACACAATCGTCTTTTTATACAGTTCTCGTGCAGTTCTGGAACCGATTTCTAAGCCGGTTTTGCCCATCTATTATGCATGCTTATCTTTACTGCTTTGTGGAAATGTTCAATAATGATGTCAAAATAGCACCGATACCCACCAGTGTGTTTGCAAAGAGCACTTCCAGGATCAATCAATAAGTCTGCCCTCTCGCAATTATTTCTGGAGAAGATTGTTGCAAAATAACAAACGGATTCGGCGTATGTCCTTTACCACATGCTGGAAATGGCCTTGCGCAATTTTCCACTTAGTGTATCATGTAGGATTTAATGGTATCGATAGAAGAATTCGCTTTCATGTCTCCTTTTTTTGCGTAGAAAAAAATGTGGTTTGGGTTGATGCGGATTGACCTTGATTTATTCTTCGTTATATCATGACTGCATTTCTACTCAATGTAAATCTGGTTTTCGATGTGTAACTAAAAGCTGATTTTCCATTTGCTATTCTGGAAACCGAAAGTGGTCTTTTGTTTGACATGTATTTACGGCAATTGATATTTGAAGTGAACTAATATCTGCTGACGGCTACATAAAGTTGAACATTCCATTCTTACTTAAGACATTTATTTATCAACTAAAGACAAACCTTTATTATATATTATTCCAAATATTTGCTATTGACATAACTAGGCACTGTCCACATTTAGGCACGTACACCCCACCAGGCCCCGTTTAAATTTACAATTTATCAGCAAAATAAGTTAGTATGGTATTGTGGCAAATTACTCCATATCTGAAGTTTCCAACTTTGCCTTGTTATTTTATACTATTGATGAGCCTGCATTTAAAGAATTGCAAACTCCTTTGCTTAACCTTACAAGCCCAAAGACATCCTCTGAACAAGTGAAACAATTAAGCAAACCATCTGCTTAACCTTACAAGCCCAAAGACATCCTCTGAACAAGTACAGCAATTATGCAAACCATCTGCTTTACAAACCTCCAACTAAATCAGCACTCCTGTATTTAAACTTAGTGTACTGTACATAAATGTACACCAAACTAGAACTAAGCTATAAGGATAGAAATCCTTAATGCTTTTGTTATTTTTCTTCTGATATCTGAAGTTTTTTTTGGTTTTCCCGAATATTATTCCAGTTACAACGATTTTTTAAACTAAAATGGTAGTATACCTTACTCCAGTTGTCATTTTGCTTAAAAACTATATTTATGAATACGAGTATTTATAGTCAACGCAATATACTTAAAAAGATTAAGTGCTCTGAACGCCCACTAAAATGAATTTAAAATGTCAAGGGCGTGATACGCTGTTGCGCCGAAGATCTGGATGAGTTAACGATTGGTATGAAACAGCTGTAAACGCCGTCTGTTGGATTTAAAGGTCGTATAAGTGCACAGAAGGTATCACTATAGCAACCTTTGGTTATATCAGCGTTCATAAGGTCACTAGAGAGCACTAAACGTCATTCAATTCGCGCGGTCATTGAGGATTCGTTGATGGCATTTTTCCAGAATATTGACTGATATCTGATTATATCTCCTGTGATGTGCTCACGCTTTACAAAATATTCGATCGACATTACCATGACATCCTTTGATATTGCATTTCCCCATTAAATCCACCAGATTTTCTTTCGGTTTGATTCAGCTATGGAATAGCGGTTATTCTTCATGGATATCATGAAATTTAATTGCGTTGGCGGGTAACAGCCGTTATGGTTTGAAAATCTGACAAGTTGGGCTTTTTGCCTGAAAAGAAACTCGATCAAATGCGACTTGAAATAACCCGTTATTTTAGTGAAATAATGATGATGGTAATACATGCGTAAACATGTTCAGAAATGGTTTACTTTAAAAAAAAATATGAGCGCAGTTCTTTAAGCAACTTAATAAATGCTCCATACAGTATGATCATAACTATGTGGTTTCAGTTCCCCCCACCCCCACTTTTTTGTACCACTTCTGTCTTTGTCGTAAAAACGTCATTGATGCTTTTGGCAGAAATTGTTTTAGTTGAACTTTAAAATATAGGCCTACTTAAGTATTTTTGTTTATTGTTATCATTATCTGTCTACGTTTTCTGCTCAACTTCATTCCTTGTACATTTGTAATAACTTTTTTGATTACATTTACCATAAACACTTAATGATGTTGATGTTAAACCTAAATATTTTAACTCTTATTAAATAAATTGATGAAAATATTTTTCAATTTAAATCAATGAAATAAAGTACAATATGGTGCACACATTTAATTGCTACCTTTCAGATGTTTTGAAGACTGCTTGTTCAGATGCTTAAAATATTAATTTCTTTGGTATATTTCACTAAGTTTCTAGCACAACTGGGACATGGAATATGCTAACGAAATTAATAACATTCTTAAAATTCGGTACAGTAAGTGCTGGCCTTTTCGAATTTAGTGTACAGGAAACACTTGACTTTGAGTAGGAGTCTTTTTCGACTTTTGTTGAGTTCATGGTTGTAATCTGCAAACTATCAAAATAATACAGCATCGCCTACTAATCTTTTGATGCATGTTTCAAGTACAATGTATCACTTTCAAACGGATGGCTTGTTTTCAAACACGCAATGCATCGTCCATAAAACAAGATTTTGGTTTCATCAGCACTGTCCCTGGTGGCGTTTGCTGAACATACTGAACTTGCTTTTTTTTCTTCTAAAAATGATGAATAGGGAAGGGATACCAGCCGGATGCTGTACAGTGGAGATGAAGGGGTAAATAGTATGGGAGTTTTATCATAAATAAAATGTCTATTGTTAGGCAGCACCGCTTCGCCTTTTTGCAACGACTTAATAATGTAAATAAATGTAGTTTGAAATCATTATTTACGCAAAATAATGGTGTGTCTGTGTGATTTTTTTAACCACTGCCATTCATAGGCCATCTTGCATGACGACAAGAATAAGACTCGCATTAATTTAAATTCAATGTTGACGGAATTGTTATTTATTTATTGTTACTTTTTATTTCTATTTTTTTGCGCAGACGAAAGTCACTGAATTACAAATATATATATATATTTATAAATTAAGCCAAAATGTTGCCCACATGATCCTCCAATTAAGCGTAGTTTATTGGATGCCTCTGTTGATAAGTGTCATGTTCCTGTTAGCATCTTACAAAATTTGATTAAATGTGCAGAAATAAGGATAATTTTTGGGGCGTGAAATATTTACGCGGCCTGATGCAAGCTCGTATCGAATGTGTGGGCAACACGTGTTTTTGATCTACTTGATCTCGCTATTGTATACGACTCCTCTTTCCTAAATACCTGTTGCATGTATGATAGGCCTTTATCCCAGACCATAATAAATGGGCCTCTTAAAGTAGTTGGTGCATGCAATGGCTTTTATGCAGTGTATACAAGGATTGACAAATTACGGAATCGTGATATAAGCTTGACCCAGGAGCCGTTGGGTTGTTTACTTAACTCGATCGAATTCAATCCTGATTACTAATTTAAAAGAAGAAAATAGTATGCTCAATGACCAACGCATTGAGTGCAGTGTTGACAAATGTATTGCAGATGCTTCGTTAAGTGTCCCTTTGGATTTCAGAAATTTACTGCCTACGTCAAGCTCCTGCATGCGCGGAGATACACAATTGGCTCGAATTTGCTGAATTTCAATTTGTAGTAAGTACACAATTTCAAAATCAATATAACAATAAAAATCTCAGACCTGAATAAAACACGCCTGTTGCCTTAACTGGACGTCAAAAAATTAGACGTTGAAATATTACTTAATTTATATTATTTTAAAATCTTATTACTGACGGTGTCAAGTACAATCATGATGTGTGCAAAATTACACTTCAAGTATGATGTTGGCACAAATGATTTACTGAGAATTAACACATTTGCACATGTTTAAAGATGATAAAAATGCGTATGGTAATAGATTACATGAGTGACTTTCGTTGGTATTTTCTGTACAATCGAAAAACATCATTTATCAAGCCTATAAACATATTTGCCCGGTAGGCCTGTGTTTGTGCATGCGCTATTTTCATCTTGAATTGACATCTGCACGTGCGTTTGAAACACTGCAAAATGTGTAGTTTATTTAGTAAGCACACCCGTAAATCGTGTAACGTGTTATATTGCCAATTTTTTACAGTGAGTAGATGTTGAGAAAAAAGACACGCATTGAAAAAGATGTTTCATTTGTTTCATATTTGAAACCCAATTGTATTTAAAGAAAAAAATGTATGTATTAATTGATGCTATAGTCTTAAGAACTTCATAAAAGTCACTATAAAAAAGAAAACGTAGTGTCGAGGTCATGGAAATATGTTCAAAAAAACTGGAAGTCGAAAATTTTATTTGTGGGATAGCCTTGTAAAAAGGTTTAAAACACATGCTAAAAGTTATCATGATAATATCGTTAAAAAGTGGTAAATTTTTATATTACCAACTTCCTGTAAACCCAGTTTTCCTAAAGTTTGCCCATTATTACTGCTATCAGAGCTTTGCCATTCTGCATCCCGTTGAGGATGGCGTGCCATCGGCTTATGAATAAAATATCTGGCCTAAACTAGAGGCCTCTGATGGCTGATGGCCACAACACTCTCGCAATTAATGGCACAAAAACGGATGAGAAGGGCCCTGGCTGCCTGCGCTTTATTCGCAATTTGGGCTGGCTCGTTTGACGTTTTGCCACGTCGTGCGTTTAGTTAATACGGTTTTTTCTGAGGGCAGCTTTTTGAATGCCGCAGAAAATGGTATCGTTTTGCGGCATTTTCGTCCTTGACTCGCTCGTTTCTCTTCGTTCTTCGTTCAGCGATGGCTCCAGCGTTTAAAGTTTGTTTTATGGCCTCCTCTCTGGCGACAAAAAGTAAGCAGAATACAAGGCAGGAGGGAGTGGCTACTAGCATTTTGCCACTTAGGACTGGGCGTTATGGTAGCGAGAGAAAGGCCAGCCAATATCCGAATTTCTGTCCCTGATTTTATCACTGTTGTCCTTTTTTTCCTGCAAATTACGAACTCCGTTTAGTGACCTCGTGAATTAGGAATCCAGTGCGCAAATGCTGCTTCTCATCAGCGTTTATTAAAGCCAATGCTGTCTATGAGGCATACGGGACTACTGAATCAAAAAGTTGACCTTTTCACACACCACCTCTTCCAATCTCCTCCAAATTATAATATCGACCTACGTCCCTTTCCAGGTAGCAGAAATGTTTGAGATGATGTTAACTAAGTTGGACAAATGGACGTCATAAAGTAAAAATGAACAAAAACTGATGACATAATGTCCCTGACTTGTACCCTCATATTCGCGCACTAAATTACATCATATTTCAATGCAAATATCGTCATATTTCGCTTAACATATCAAAATTTAATATAAATGACGTTTTTTAAGGCATTCGACTACCAGGTTTAAAGGTAAAGTTGTCCTTTGTGCAATAACAGAAAACCCCAATATGGCGAAGCTCTTCTCTGTGAACCTCTCCTTTTTAACCTCACATTTTCATTATTTAAATTCATTGTTCAATTTATTGTGATCTTAAACGTCTCCTAATATGATTTTAAAATAAGTGGTCAAGTAGATTTGTCAATCACTTGTTTAGGGTGTCCCAAATGAACGCTATCACTCACAATTTCGGTGTTATGCGTGATTGCCAGCTCTCGAATTTGTGTGGGCTGCTATGTTAAACCCATGGGGCAGATGACTATGATATACACCGTAGATGGAAAAACTTTAAATTACTGCATGCATGTTAATTGGACTCGAATCAAATTAATTAAGTGTAACTTTTAATGTTGTTGTTGAGAAATAGTATGCCATATTGTCAAATGGCCTGTGGATCACGAGGCTTAAAGCTGCCTACGGGCGTGACTCGGAATGCTGGCTTTTAATTTGTTTCACGTAATTGCATTGGTAAATTTATGGTAATGGTTGATTTAATTTGTGGTAGGACGATGTTTGTCCTCCATCCATGCAAATTTCAATGTGCAAAAAAACGTTAAGGGAATAAAACCGTTTGTTAGGCACCGTGGTAATTTTAAGTTTAATGAACCGGAAGACACGAAAATTCCTGAAGCTGCAACTTAGTGTGGTGAGATATAAGGAAGCCCTTACTAAAGGCCTTATCCGGTTCTTATAAGTGCAACTGAAATGCATCAACGCTTTTTTAAAATATGATTTTGAGTTCAGGATGTACTCTTAGAATTTGTTCAACAATCTATGTTGAAGTTACGAACGTAAATGCGTGCATTTTACTGTATTGCCTGAGGCGTAACGTTGATGAGCGCAATTCATCTGAAATTCGGATCCTGATTATTATTATAATTGATACACCTTGTGCAATCATGTTTATGCACAGTATCCGATTTATGGTGTAATAATCGTGAGCTATGAGATTGCCATGCTTCATTTAAAAATGTAGTGCAGATATGGATTGTTTTAGCAGGCGCACTGTTTATTTTTGCCGTAATTTGTATGCCATCAATCTTGTTCATGGACTAAAGGATTGAGCATGGATCTTTATATTTGGGCATCTTTGTACCTGTTCAGAAAAACTTGAACCTGCATTTATTGTTGACGAAAACTGCACGATATGCCATGTTTGAATAAATGATTTAAATCGTTCTTCTTTTTGGATTTTGGAGAACACTTGTGTTAGCGATGTGGAAACAGCTGAAATATGCCTAAACCTAGAAGACACCCAAGAATAGAAACGATTTTGGATAAGAATTATATTTTATTCATTCGTATTTGAAGAACCACACTCAAATGAAGTTGTTATTGGTAGAGAAAATTCAGCGATCCGCTGGAATGTTTTTCCTAACCTCGTTTTCGACAATATTTCTTTAGCAGCTTCATAATAGTTTTAAGTGCATGATATTCTTTATTTTTAACCATATAATATTGATTATTTCTCAAAAGTTTCACTAAATAACACGAGGTAGAGTAAATAACACGAAAACGTAACCATGCATACACTTTTTTCTGTAACAATTAAATCACTCATCGTAATTACATTCTGCGTGGTACATATATAAAAAGGTATTTTTGCCATTAAGGCTGAGCCGAAAGGATGCCAACCATGCACAACTAGCACTTCCACATTTTTGCTTCAAATATTTATTATAATTGACAAATTTATTTTTTCTCGTATGCGATTGGTTGCTCACTACAGCCTGTGTTATTTTTTTATAAATTTGAAAATATTCCATGTAGACTAAAAAGATTAAACCTTTGAAAAAAAAACGTTATGCAACCTCCGTAAATAGGTGTTTTTTTTAACGCCATTTTTTTTATAAATACCGGAATATTTTTAAATTATAAAAAATAACGCAAACCCTAGTGTACAACAGATGGAAAAAATACATTTAATAATTATCACAATTATTTAAAGCAAAACTTGGAGTAATTTTCTTTTGCATCGTTGGGCATCCTTTTGGTACGGGTTTGAAGTTTTAGCGGTAACCTTAAGAAAACTAAGGTATGGATTATTCATTTTTAGGAGCTAATTGGATTTATAAAATAAATCACGGTTTAATCGAAAACACCTATAAGATCACCTTAGTTTTATTTATGATTAATATTTTGTACTTTTTAAAATTCGGTCTTGTGTTGCAGAAGTGCAAACGACCGGCAACAAATTGGATTTAATCTTGATCCAGTGAACTGCTCGTGGAAGTCTACTGTAGGCCTGTATGGGAAAACCTATCCTTAAGAAATCTCAAAAATGAAAAATTCTCCATACAAATCTGGTTAGAAAATATTTACATTACATGTACCCCGGAGTTAAGCATTTCTCCAGTAATGCCTAAAAGCATACTAGACAATTTTTGCGTACATCTTTTCCGCAGGGGTCTTGCGTCAAGGGTTTCCAGGATCACGTTTCCGCGCAGCGATGCATTGTCACTAACCAAATACATGATGCTTTATGTAGTTTTCTGATTTTGAAAAAAAAAAGAAAAGCATGCTCTTAAATCACTGAGAAATCCAAGTGCTTGGAGATTCGCAATTCCCACGCAGAGGATTCGTCGCATGTCATACGAGTTTGCCGAGATTCTTTCTCGATGGCAGGTAACCAACAATTTGTGGTGGCAACCACTCTCAGTGACCTAGATGCATACTTATTTCGCTAGGTCATGACTACATACGATGAAATGTTAAATAAAGGTTTATCATTGACTCAAGGGCATATATCTTGTCAATCAGGCCACCTCCTACGAGCCTTATCTAAAATGCGATTTTTAGCGCACATTATCAGGCAATGATAATTAAATATGCATTAATTCAAATTATGATTGCGTTATTGAAAATTACAAACCTGCAAATTATAAGACATTAATGTATTAATTAAAGCAAGGATTCAATAACCTAAACTGGCCTTACTTTTAGTCCATTTAAAACTCCATTTATGGAAAGGAAAATGTCACCAATTATATGCCAAAAAGGATGCCCAAAAAGGACCCAACATTATGCTTTTTATGCAAAAAATACTTACACATTTTTGTTTCAAATGTTTTCATTGTTAAATTTAGTTTCCCCCATGTAGAATTGGATGCCTGCTAAGATCTGAGCTATTTATTATAATTTGAAAATGTTCCGTATATCAATTAAAGCCCCGAAGATGGTGGCATAACGGTTTTCGAAATAACGCTAATAAGCGTTATTTTTCATGTTCTGAACAAAAGAAATCATTGAACATTTTCTGTTCTATGAATGCATTTTTGTATTATCACTAACTGATTTGATATCATATTAAGGCAAAACCTTGATAAATCATGTGTTGGGGAATTCTGTGGATGCTAAGCAACACATTTCCGGAAAAAGCTCATTAGTTGTTTATAAAATGTCATTTTTAATGAAATACTGCATTTTTCTCTGCAAGCCAGCATGGCTTCTTTTTAGGTATTAGCTTTGATAATTGGTAGGCTGCACGTAATGGATGCTTTCGAAATCTGTTTATTTTTTTTTTATTTGCCACAGCAGCTTTTTATTTCTGACATTTTTCATCTCCATCGTTAAGGGGTCCACCATAGCGTATCGCAGTGCATTGTGTTTTTGATAATAGAAATGTTAAGCTCATCCTAATTTATTTTTACTCGGTGTACAATTATGACACGAAAATGCGTGACATTGTCATTGGAATTGCATTCGGCGTTTATTTACGAGCTATATCATTTGATGCTGACATTTTTTTCAATCCGTTCTTGGAGAGCTGGTATTTTCTAATGTGTGAGGATGGCAAGGATACGATGAGGTTTTTTTAACAAACAAAGGGGAGGGAATGTTACTCTGGAGAGATACATGCAAATTATTGTGGAAATTGCTGCTAGTCATAAATTGGCTAAACGATTGGCCCATTTATAAAAATCCAAGTGCAAGGAGACGACAAAAGGGAGCCACGCACGAGTTAACGGAGGCTTTTGATGACTTCATTTCCAGTGCAGGCTCGTTATTGCACGTTGATGGCTGCTTGATGGCGCTTTCAATGTCTGGAAATCATGGCACTGACTTCGATCATGTGGGCGATGGTCAACCCGTCTCTTTGCTGTCCACTTCTTGTTTCTGAACCACTGGAGATAAAAGGCAGCGAAGGAAATAGTGGCTAATTATCTTGTCTGCCTCGCATGCATGCAAAAAAACTCTTGGAAAAGAGCCACGAAAACCGAATAAGGGACTGGAAAATGCAATGGCCTTAGGTAGTATGTCAACAAATGGCGTTTTCATGCTTAATGTTTGACCATTGTGATATGCTTATTGATAATTTGCGCAATGACCTTGGCAAAGTTGGCATCCTTTGCATGCCCAAAGAAGCACCATTCTAGCCAGCCAACTATTACATGTCAAAATTGGCAATTTCGTGAACTTTTCCATTGGTGTTTCTAAATATTGGGAGTTACAAACAAGTGTTATGCTGCAGATTGTATTTTTTCTACATACACTGTGCATGTATTTGCTAATGGACGAAATGATTGTTGTTGAGAAGACGGATTCAAACAGTGGTAATTTAGTGAATATTGGATATATTAAAACTGTAGTAAATTTAATCTGCTCGTTGATAATAGTTTGTTTTAGCGCCAAGCATGCATTAAGGATTAGGAACATCATAGACAATTTCGAATAGAAAAATGAGAATAACGTTAATGGGTAATGCCAATTGAATAATACTGGGGAATTTAAATTGACCAACAGAATGGAAGAGCTTGTTTGCAATCAATGTCAGTCCCAAACAAATGGGCCAGATGTTGGGCATCTGTGAGGCTTTCTTTGCTGAAAGACGTAATCTATAAGCTAAATGTCTCTCATTGGTTGTAGCTCAATAACAATCTATAGATGCATAGATTTATCACATAGACAGACTATAGATTCATTCTGAAGCTCTTATTAAATTCATTCTGCATGAAACTATTCATCTATAATAAATTCACAATTGGAAATTAACAGTGAAAATTTGACGGTAAGTTCTCTTTCGCTTGACCAACAAGGATCATTATTTTTCCCTCAATTTCATTTTAAAGTTTAATTTAAATTAAAAATAATGTTAAAATAATACGGGTTTACATGTACATGTATATACAACCATGAAGATATATGTGCAATGACAATCATCTTAAAAAGTATGGCTTTCAGTAAATAAATGGTGTGAGAGGTGCTATTTTCATTTGCAATAGAAAACATCCATCAGGAAAGGTTTGCAACGAGTTCTTTGTTCAACTTTTCCCCCCTTAAGTTCAACAAGTTCTTACTCTTTGTACCCAAATCAATAAATGGTATCTGCTTTCATCTTATATATGGATCAGTTTTCAGGCAAAGACACATCAAGACCGATCATAATGGTATCGTTACGTAAGCAAATAGGTATAGCAAGCCATACTGACAACACATTTGTTGTGTTTGACTTGACATAGCCGTATTTAATGGTTAGAACAACAATGTGTTGGCACCTCTAAATAAATGAACCCCTTTGTAAACAATGGAATGAACACGATTCCAAAGAAAATCAGCGAAAACGTTGAGTGGAAAAAGGGAAATCATCTGGATAAAAGTTGATTGATAAGCCCTACTCGCGTGTCGCTGCCTTGTCAAGATGTAAAAGCAGGCAAATATTTATTGGGAAAGAAGATGGTTTCCTGTTAAACAACGTGACGCAATGTATTCATCGCAGTTTCTTGGAGAGATAAGATCCAAGAACCGCAGTTTTATATCAGTGCAACAGTGACCAGTACTGGGCACAGTCTCTGAAATGATTTATTACTGGCGAATATCACGCATGAAAACGCTTCAAAGCATTTATTAGAGACATTTCGCATAATAATCCCATAAATGAAATTGAGCTGCTTTGCAATAGGGATGAAGGCGATCGAATTGATTTCGCTGCTTAACTAACAACTAGTAAAAAATTAGTACAAGATAGATTGACAATACCCTGGTGAAAAAGTCAGTGTATGATTCTATGCTGATATCACTATGTATAGTGATTATTTAGATTAATGACATCTGTATGCTTAATGAAATCTCAATGATAATTTTATAGTAATAGTAGTCTTGTGATTTTTTGTACTGATATAGATACTCCACCAGGATATAGAGAACAATGGTTATTATTAAACTATGGACTATAACATAAATCGAAATGAAACTCTTTTGTTGGGGGTATGAATGCAAAACAACCTGGATATATATGTATGCAATAAAACTACAGTTTTGTATTACATTTTCACATGAATCCAAAACAAAACAGAATAATTACTGCTCAGCTGAGGAAAGTTAGGCTAGTTTTAACATACATATATGAAGAATTCTGTAAAGCTTTGTTTCGTTTTAAAGAAACGTTTGCTTAACATCTGTACTATAAATAACTATGCTTTGTTTCTTATAAACCACATAGTTGGTTATAGAAGTTGTTCTCATTTCACACGCAGTTTTTTAACTTTTGTTTTATTGGTTTTTTTTACAGATTTCCAGAAACTGGAAAGGGAAGCCAGAATTTGTCGCAAGCTGCAGCATCCCAACATCGGTAAGCAAACAGCAAAATGATTAAACATTTTTGAGATTCTTTTGGTGCCATTGCATAACTCTTGCATGAGAGCGTACAGATTGTTGTCTAATGTATGGCATTTGAAATGCTGGCGTTAAATTTTTATGCTGTTTTTTGTCTCTACTTTCTGACCAATTCTCTCTTTTTGGGATGCAATGGCGTCACAGACAATATGCACGTCTAACTTGGCAAGCGTGTTGCCAAAACAAGGCTCTGAAATGCCATTGCAGTCCGTACACCAGTCTCACCACCTGCTTGCTGTTGTAGTCCGAACAATAATACAAATGTTGAGGTTTTTATCGTTTGTTTCACCAATTGGAATTTATTGTACGCTGTATATACTGCATATGCATGCAGCCTAGGATGCCCACAATTTCTATTTGCCGTTTATTTGCTCGCACATATATTCATCATGTTTACTATCATGATAGCCTGTTATTTTCTATTTTATGATTACAATGATGGATCCGGGATAACAAAACATTTTCGTTTTTATGTCCTTGAGCTGTTGAATTAATTTGGTTTATTTATTTTGGCCCCATATTGGCTTGCGTGCGCCCATTAACTGAACAACTATAGGCTATATCATGTCGGCGAAACATTTGTTTAAATTGATTTAAGCTTGTGTACACCTGCGTGGTTTACGATGCAGCATATTGCTGCCACGTTTTAAGCCTATATCGGAATATAAAGTGTTAAGCACTGCCTTTTCTGAAAGCAATTTCAACAGCTAAGTTTATAATGATTGCTTATTAAATATTGAACAATCTCGACCGTTAACAGCATGCCCTATAAAGGAAATTTGTAATGAGAATTCTATCACCAAACATAGATGTTCTTGTGACTATATAAATGCACTCAGTGTTTCAATTAGTTTTTTTCAATTAACACGTGGGGAATCTGCAAACCATTTATTAGTCATTTATTACCGGTATCATAGCTAGTTTAATCATTGATCGGTTTAAGAAAACATGAAACGTTTTATCAGACAAGGTAACGTCCAATGAATGTAACCCTTTAAGTAAATAAAATCTTACGATAAAGATTCGATACGTTTTCAATTTGTCAAAACATGTTTTGAAAACCTTAACAATACTGTAGACCACATGTCACAATTTCGCTAAATTAATCTACTATCGAAATAAATAGTTTATTTTTAATTTATTTTATAGTCTAATTAACTCAATACAGCACACACAAAAGATACATGTAGAGTTCAATGAAAACTTTCAATGAAACACTATTTACAGTTTTCTTGTTTAACGGGTAAAAAATTCCTAATTGCCCGTTAAAGTAGAAAACTACATAAAAGTGTGTAATTTGCGAAATTGATGTGTTATTAAATAGTGTATTTAAATACTGATAATACTGAACGCAACATGTTGCAAAAATGCAAGGTTGTGAAACACATTTGAAGCACTAGCATGCGTGAGTAATGTTTGGAGCAAACGTCTCCTCATGTAAATGTAATAATTTCTCATTTTTATATTCTCTTTAATTCCCTTTAATATTTCAATTTATGTACATCGACGCTGTATGATTGTCGTATTACGAACAATAAGCCCCAATTCTTAAAGCAAATCGATTTCTGGGGCACGAACAAAGTTGAGTTATTGCTAAGAATTCCTTCTCGCTGTTGAGCCATGCCTGTATGATAAAGCCAGATTTTCTCTTCAAAGTAAAGGATATGTGTATGTGGCGCTGTTTGATGGTGGATTGCTCATTGTTCACGAAGAATGTTTTTCCTGGAGAGCTGTGTGTGCGTAGCATTTTTATTTTTGTTTCGCGGGTTTATTCATCGTCAAATTCGTAGTTTATGCCGTTGTGTTATACGTTGAATATGTGCCTAGTGAGCTATTTTTAGGACGTTGGCATTCTCGATCCGTCGCCAGTCTTCGTTATGGCATCCATGACAGTCTCTTCGCAGAATGCCAGGAATGAAATTTCAAGGCACATTGCCCCATAGTTATGTTCTGTACATGCATGTATATTCCGTTATAATATATTTTCAATTTACTGTTTACAAGCGTTTATCGACTAAATACAGGGTTCCCTAAGACCTGGAAAACATGGAAAACCTGGAATTGTCAGGGAAATTGGGAAGTCAGGAAAATTTCTTAAAAAACTGGAGAAGTCAGGGGAAAGTCGGAGAAGTTAAAAATCTGATTTCAACATTGTAATTATTATGTAATTATTAATGAAACTGAAATCATATCTAAGTAATTGCTAAATAAACAAGCTTCTGTTAGTATTTGATATCTTGCGAATTTGTTAATATGAATTCTTTATGGCCCTTCAGTTAATATTTGATTAGAAGCTGACTTCACGCCTGCATAATTGAGTTCTGCTGTAATAATTCACAGAAATGGGTTCGCCTGCAATTCTTGGAAACATTTTTGAATTATCAGACAGCACCTCGTGACCTGGTAGTTCAGGAAACATAGACAGTTTAAACCACACCCTGCATCTAATTTTTAGTTGTCAGTTTGGAGAAAAAAAAGTGAACATTAATGAAAATAAATCACCACATGTTTTATGCGTTATATTATGATAAAAATGGGATATATGGGGAAATATGACACTGCAGGAATTTGTTGTTCAACTAGGATATTTTGTAAGTTTAAAATGTCATGGGAACATCTATTCAAAATGTCCGCGATACACGGTACACTATAATAAAGAAATGTAGCTTCCACTATTGCTGATTTATGTGGTGATTCGGAACATAGTGCTATGCGTCATGTATGATCGTGAGGGTTCTTATAAATTCCCATGCAGTTTCATAAATTCTTCCTGTAAGACCCGTTTAATTGAACTTTCATACTAGACCTTAAATATGCAATTAGATTCAAAAACGATGGCAAACAATAAATCAACTTAAATAGTTTATCTGAAACAGCAGATTGCGAAAAAAATAAACTGTAAGCAATTACAATTTATAAAAGTACTATGTTCACATGATGTTCACATCATTTGTAATACCTTTAATTTCAAACCAAAACTAACAATTAATGCATAACATTTATCAACATATTAGAACATGTTAGTAGTGCTTTTTATTTCCTTCACTATTTTCTGTTGATGCATAATATCAAAGAAATCTACTGGCTAGTCTGTGAACTGTAAGAATGTTACTGAGCTTGCATGATATTCCAAAACCAATTTACCGATGACTAAATATAGTAAAATAATATTCAACAAGTTAACAAGCCCTTAATATTCGAATAGTCTTTAATACGTTGTGTAATTATAAACAATATAAATGTGCATGTTTAATTTTGCCTGGTTTCAAAACCCACATTTAAATGCATTTTGCGTCACAGTTTCAGTTAACAAAAGGCTGACTCTTCTACAGGCACATAAAGAAAAGTAGGTCTTTGTGTTTTCAAACAATTCTTTTTAATGAGGTTATTGTTAATGAGTCAACGAGGACGAGAGGAGCAATACCTACATTCTGTGTTGGGGGTTGCATTTATAGGCTTTTCAACAATTGATGTTTTCTAATCCATCCATGCATTTCAATCCAATATATCGCAATGTCAGTGTCAGATTCACAGAAATCAAATGTTAGGGGATGCACCGCTATCTCAGCTGCCAGATGTTATGAGTTTAACGGCGCCATTATCGTGGAATCGGTTTCTAAATTGTCACCCTATAAAATCGATGGTGGTGTCAGTAATTCCTGTTTGCTGCGTGTTATATTGGTTGTGCTGATGCTGTTTTTTTTCATATTGTTTGTCAGGGGGAACAAATATACTAACCCATATTTTGCTGTGATTTGCTGTTGGTTGACAACGTTTTAGAAATGTTGACAAAGGTATGGTCATACATTATCGTAAAATGTCTTTAAGGCAATCAATTAGTGAATTTAAGTTTATGAAAAGAGCACTGCGGTGGTAATGGGCGTGGTTTTGCGGAGCCTGAAATTACCATGCCAGTATTATGGGCGGAAGTAACTATCTCTTGCTACCACCTGATAACATCCAATTAGAACCTGCACTGCAGGAAGCTACCTGGCTGTCTGGCACTATCATCTTGCGCTGACCTGTAAACTAAACAAAAGCAACGCCCATCAACCGCAAATGGTACAGCTGCATCAGGAAATTAGGTCAAACTTGAGTCTGAGATCGATATCGAGCATAGCTACTGAATTGAATGATCGCCATTATTCTACCACGTATGAAAACAACCAAGATTGAACGTCTTGTTTGCTTTATAACTCATACTTAAATTTAATAGCATGACAAAAATGTATTGTGTGGCCTGCGATGTTAGAGCAGTCTCCAGGTGTATCTCAATTAATAGCCGATTTATTGTTTGTAAATATATTGGTTTGTCAGCATTATTTCCAAGGTTACGAATTTTCCCATTATCAGATCATGTTCTCCTTATCACGTACACGTCACATCAGCTTGTTGATGATAGGCCAATACCAATTTACATTCCAAGGCACGGAACAAAATAATTCTATGATGGTTCCAGTAGAGAAGAAACTCCAAGAAAAAAAATAAGATACTGTATTCTTTATACATTTTGGACAAAATAACATAAAAAGAACAGAATTTAGCATTTCGTGTTCTTTTTTCTTACAAGCGTCATGTCCAAATTTACATTTTAACTTTTTTTTTATCCTCCTCCTCGAATTCGGCATTCAAATACATCGGATGGATACCCATATATTGGCATCGACATACATGTGCATGGCAACTGTAGATAAAATGTCATATGACTTTATGACCCGCATAATGTTGGGTTATATTTCAAAATATAAAAAATAATATTAGTGACAAAATATTATAAAAATATGCCCATTAATATACCATCGAGAATATAAATCGATATCAACCGGCCATATGGTGGCAGGAATCAATTTCCATTAATATAATATACCTGAAATTATATTGCATGCAAAATATTTTTAAATATATTTCTGACATCTACTGTAGGTTAAACTATTATAAAATACTATATTATATAAATAACGTATATAACCGTCAAATGGACATGTATGGATTTTACGGACTTGAATAAACAGTATATGGTCATGGATATGATGGAATTAATGGATATGAATGGCCATATATGGCCCATTTTTAAATTTTGTCCACCATTGACAACACTGCTTTGTGAGTAAACCCTGGGTTGTGAATAAGAGTTGTAAGGGAGAGGGACATACCTCATTACCTGACTATGCTTAGAGACCTAGATACTACATTAGCCCCTTTTCTAAAGCTGGACCATATTTACTAGCTTGGCCAATTGGATTCCGTCTGACAAAGCTGGTGAACATGACTTGATAATGGCACAGGAATTGTAGCATGAGAGGTGCAGGACTACTCGTCCTTGCTTTCTTGAGACAGCGTCCGTAACTGCTAGAACATGTTTGCAAGAACGCATTTTGTGGTGTTCCTCATTATCGCCATTTGCAATCGATTGGTTGAGTTTCTGGCTTTGTAAAGGGAGTCAAGTACTTAAGAATGGCGTGTGTGAATTTTGTGTCAAGGCTAGGTGAATATTGCTCGCTCGACGAAGGAGGCGGGCTTTATTTAATTGGATCGGGACTAAATTGCTCGTTATTCAAATTGAATTTTTCGTAACCAAAAACGTTCTTCTCAGATCCATCCATCCCTGCTCGTTTTACACGCGCTATATTGGTTCATGGCGACATTGGAGGATGGGAATGTTCATTTGTTTGAACCTGATATTTCTTATTTTTGGCCTACCAATTTTAGTTGACAGGATTGGCTCTCGTTGGGCGCAACTGGACCTAGAGCTTATTTTTTTTTGCTATGTGAATATTAAATAAGTAGCCTGGATGCACGATGAGGACGATTTGAGGAGATTTATTACGCTGAAAACGCAATAAGGATCTTGGCAGATAGTGCATGTCATACGATGTTAAAGGCTTGATGGCATTGGCATCATAAAGGAACCGAAAACCCCAGATGAGTTTTTTTTGTCTCCCCCATCATTCCCTTATTGAAGATGAGCATCCTTCGTCAGGGTAGCGTTTATAAGTAAACAATAATTGTTCAAACATCGACCGACAAATAACATCATCGTAATGAAATCGACCACTTGAAATGTAAACCATCAAGATGACGAATCGTATCTGTACCATTGGTCCAGTATGTTTTTTCAATTCCATTAGATTTTGGAAAGCACTTCCAAAGATTAGCCTTAAGCTACATGTATAAGAAATTCAATTTAGAAATCACTTCCCCAGACCTGGAAAACCTGGAATTGTCAGGGAGATTGGGGTGATAAGGAATATTCAGGGAAAAGTCCTGGAGTAGTGATTTATTTTGAGAAAGTCAGGGAAATTAAACATGTCTTACATTTGCTTTCACATAGCTTAAGGTATCCACTAAGATAGTCTGGGAAAAGTCAGGAATATTCAGGTCTTGATCTCCATCATTGATGCCATCTACGTAGAGCATGTAATAATGTTACCCTTGGGAATCAAAGGTACATTAACTAGCTTTTCTTTAAAATGTGTTGAAATTCCTACATTTAATGATTTTGTGGAATTTTAACGACATGGAAAATCATGGAATTTGCAGTACCAAATCCAGTAGATGCCATTGCTAGTTGTATGTATTAACATTATAGTCAAGACGTCGCAAATTCATTAAGTCCTCTATCGAAAGACAGGGATATCCCATTTTTAAATCATACAACATTCCTTGTATTTGTGTATGTCACATTCGTGCATTTTCAGTGGTCAGAGAAATTTGTTTAAGAAAACTGGAAAAGTCAGGGCAATGGTGACAACTCAGAAGATATGGGAATCTCTGATAATTTGAGTATATGGATTTCACCAAACCATTTTTGCTGGCAGAGGTATGACGTTGAATTGGATTAGTTATGTTATTTATTTTGAGCCAAATTGTTTGCAAGATCCAGCATCATTATTCGTTATTTTCAACCCAATAAACGGTAACACAACCGCGCGTATTAGCTACGTCTGAATCGCAGCCATATTTGCATCATCCTTTTCACCATGGTCAAACCAATGAGCAAGACGGTCAGTAATGGTCATAGGTATTCGTTAGGGTTCTTTTTTCGTTTGTCAATTTCATTGTTGTTGTGTTTATCCGTTGTCCACCCGTTGTCGTCCTATGCCAGACTGGCATGGATAATATTTTGGAGCCCCTGAAACCCCTTGTTGTTGTTGCTTGGTTTCCGCAAAGGCTCTTCGTATTTCTCCAAAACCATAGTGTCGTCATGCATTTCGAGGGCAGTAAAACTGGGACGTTGTTATGGTAACCCTTTGCTTCATCAACTATTGATGACGTGAAGAAAGGTATCTGTCGCATAGAGACGCTTCTGGTGACTTTTCCATGCAACAGGAATTTTTTTTTCTTGAAGGGAATGTTGGCTTTGTAAAATCTGCACCGTACATGGGCATGGAGTTGGCGAAAACCATGTAGGTGCAATTGCTACTCATTCCTTGTCGGATTTCAAATTTAATCATCTTAGTGTTTTTTGTTAATGTAATTGAACCCTTCGCGATTTTTAGAGCGACTGGATTTACGTCTATTGGATTTGCACAGATACCTTGACACAGGTTCTTTTAAAGTCATTGATTATTAGCATTAATTTGGCATTTTGGTCATCGATTTGTGTCATTTTGGACAGTTCAGGAAAGTATGCGAAAACGGGTGTTGTTTTTTCAACTCAATTAAATGATTGATGATTACACGAATGATGAAACTATTTTAAACGTACTAGCATTCTTAGCATCCATAGCTTACTTAGAACTTTATTAAAACTAATTGAAATGAAAAAGCTGGTTCTTAAATTGCTAACTTTTTTCTTACAATTTTATACTTCATAATCAAGTCTTTAAACATCAATGATTACGTTATCAAAACCTGAAGACACTTATGTATCGCCACGAAATGTTGGAAATGTTGTCAAGATCAAGAAAGATCATTGATTTAACATTACCCCCATTTCGTTCTGTAATTATTCTAAGTAGGAATGTTTATTATTGGAAAATGTTAAAAATGTGGTTGTTAAGAAGGATGGTGACGTATGTGATACTCAGCATGTGTCTTTATAGAAGCTTTTCTAGTCTTATTATTGCGTGTACATTTGTATAGCCCCACTTACATCACTTGTTGATTCTGCCTTTGTAAAATCCATAATGGTGCTATCCACTGGCGTATAATTCAAGAATACCTTGTAGACGATTAGATTTATCAAGTTATGTCACTTTAATGATGATGTCATTTGTTTATTCTGCGCGCTGTCTAAAGGCATTCATTTTTGTTTAGACTTTGAATTATTGAGATCAATTGAGGTGCTATAATTCCTCACCTGTCTTCTTAGATGACTTTCTCAGTAAAGAAAAGCTACGTGAAGCCGACGTTAAGGTTAACAGCATGATTTACTGTACTGTCACGAAAAATGCCTGCTGCACTATATAGATTTCTCTTTCGGGAATTACTTCGTGTAATGTTAGCGTAATTTGTGCGTCTATACTTTACACGGAATATATGCGTCGCTGTATTTTCAAAAAGAAAATCTAACACACCATCATTATTTTTTTCCCCGTTATCTTCAAATATTCAGTTAACTTAGGAAACGATAAGTAGCGCCAGTGCCTCTGTGTAACTCAATTACAGAAAGTGTTTTGGGCCATTCCACCTCTTGAAAAGATAAGCATCGCAAAAAAATTGATGAAATCCAAGGAGACAAAGTCAGAATTTAAGATAATTGCCTTTGAATTCAAACTTTACTTAATGTTTCCAGTCATCAGCGATTAACGTCTGGAAAATTGAAAACCCGAACACTGTTTTGGCAAGAAATGGCTTTCATATGCGACGACATTGTATTGAATTAGCGTCGAATTTACAGCAAAGTTTGACTGAAACGCGTGTTGATGGCAAAAAACAAGTAACAATTTAGATAAAAATGTCTGCTACAGTGTGGTTATAATCGTACGTTAAACGTTAATTAACAAGTATGTGTGAAGCTGTCAAAAGAAAATTTCATTATACATGTATCTGAACAGAGGTGCCAACCATGTCATCACAACTTACGACTGCCAGGAAATATGCATTCATTTTATTAATGGCTAAAAGCTCTAAATTATGAATACATTGATATTTTTTGTTTGCTCAGGCAATTTTTATAGAAGTAACGAAGAATAAGAACAGTTAAAATATTGTTATGCCAATTCTTTATTTCGTTGCTCTAGCACGAATGTCTTCATTGTTGAAATGCTTTTAAATTGGGTACGAATTTGGTAAAATCCTTTCAATTTAGTATACCTGCAATCTTAAATGTTAGCATTTGTCATTTTACTTTATTAACTTTTACTTTGAGCTGTGGTAATACCAGCACAAAGTTCAAATAGAATTTGTTTGTGAGTAACATTTTACTTTTTAAATCTCTTATAACATCGCAATATTCCAAATACCATAACCATTAAGTTATCCATATCATGCAAATATGAGTATATTAGTATCTTACAAATCTAAAAAGTAACATTCAAATAGTCGTAACAACATTTAGTGTACGTTCAATGAAACGTTAGATGTATATCTTATCCTTTTATAAGTTTTTTTGCGTGCATTTATTGTCGAGAGGCAGTCAAGTAATTTGTAGTGTCAACCTAATAATGCCAATTAAACCTTCAAAAATGCACCCAAAACAGATGGCATATGTCACTGAAACGTCAAATGGGCCGAAAAGAAGGCATTGCGTAATAATTAATCGCATCTAGATTATTTGGAGAGGCAACAAATCTGTTGCGTCTTTCAATTAAGGTCTATCAGCCGTCATAAGCTGATTTTTCACCCATTACTCTGCCCACCTGCTACTGTCTCCCAATTGGCAAGGCTATTGAATAGCACGTTGTAGCTTAGCGTTTAATACGTATCGTCTAATTTTGGGCGATGAATGATGAATGCCACTAAGGATTAACACCTTAATATGAACGTATGCAATCATTAATTCTCTGACGCCAGGCTTGCCAGAATAATGGGCCTCGTTTTGGAAGCAAATTCCGGCTATGGTAGATGGTGCCATAAATTACGATGCAAAGCCTCGCTAACGTTCGCGGAAATCAATTGCCGAAGAACAATACCTGAATTAGAATGCAATGTCATTCATTCTGGCCTCCGTTCTCATAAATTTTGGTTTCACATAATATGACGTTGCCGGTGTATTTTTCCACTTTATGGCCATCTGTTACCAACTAAATTGGTGAAATCTGGCTGCTGGAGATAAATTGCCTCGTATTGTGCGTTTGTCAGGGCATAGCTGTAGGCAACCACTGGAACATTTATATCAGCACCACATTCATATAACACCTTTTTTTTCTTGCTTTCTTATGATAAATTCGGTTTCTAGTGGCTGCTTGTAGCTCCTCGTTTAGCTGCAATACTTTATTATTTACGCTTTATTTACCCGAGAAGTTTTCATCCTTGTTTGACAATGCTTCATTTCGGTCGCATCTCTAGAATGGCGTTATCAAATTAATAAAATCCTTGTTTAGATGGGTAATTAACGTTTTGATGGCTCATGAATAGCTAACTATGGCTTCTTGTAATTTTTGCGGATTGTTTTGTAATGTTTGGTGTTTCGGCTTGGTTAAGGCCAACCCAAAAAAGGTTGGCATGCAAAAAAATATAAATTTTCGTTTCGAATGCTTATTATAACAAGGTTCTTCCAGACTTGGGAAATTTGGAAAACCTGGAATTGTCAGGGGAATATACCAATTTTTTTTCTAAGTTTGTATCAAGCAATTATAACAAGTATTCGAAGCTAAAATGTGGAATTTTTTCCATGGTGGTCATCCTTTTTGATCGGGGCTCGATCATGAACAAATGCGTGATGCAATTTAGATATTATAAATCGGGGTGTTAATTCACTGTTACGGGTATGCAATAACTTTGAAATATCATTAATTTGCGAGGGGATCATTTATTTTTATGGCTTGGGTTTCCTCATGTTGTTATGCAACTGGAAGCAATTAATATAAACACTCGCTATTCAATTAGTTACTATATTAGTCATAAAAATGTTAAAGGGTTCGAAAAGTCATTCGTTTTACATTTGTTGGATTTTGCATTTCCAATGATCCTGGAAAACGCACTGAAAAATGGCTGATGCCAAAAATGATATCATAACATATAATTTCTCCACTCTCCAGGAAATATTTCCGTGTTTACTATTTCAAAAATTCTTGAATGAAAAAAAAGACTGTTCAGAAATTGTGAGGATGAACCTATTAGCTTAAATTTGCTTAAGCGCGCTTGAGCTGTTGCGCATGTCTGAAATTGGGTAATTATTGGTTTAATTACGCGATTAGCTAATGCGAAAGTGAAGCTTTTTAGGCATCAATGTAAACGGCATCGATTAACCACCCATGGAGTTACTTCCTCGACTTCATCTCTCGTTTTTGGTTAGTGTTTGCATTGTCTAATTGATCGACTGTTGCTCGAATATGTGCGGCCTCACCTGACACGAAACGCATACTTCTTCATCAGCCGAATTTTAATAACAATAATGCAACGGAATATGCGCTCTTCTTGCACGGTGGACATGAGTGGATTTCGTCAACATCCAAAATTAGATTAGCTATTGATTTCTGCAGGGACAGGCGCAGCCAAATTGGTCTTAGTTTGTGGAAAAGACGACTGGTTTTCGCTATGGCTGCCAGAGGCAACCAATTTGCATGCTGATGGCATTGATCACACTGTATAGCGGATCCTGAAATAAGGATTGCAGGCCTGGCAACATTGGATGGCGCCAGGGGGCGATATATTCTGAGATCCCTTTTGAGATGAGCTGTTTGTCCAAGTTTGTGTCACGTTGATCGTCACGTTCATTTAGAGCATCGCTTTAGATTTATTTACCTGCTTTCGCCAAAGGTTTAAGGTGGATGAAGATGTAGCCTGGCACAACTTCTATCGCAGGCTTGGTTTGACTTGATTCGGGAAAAACAGCATTTTGTTAATTACAGGCATGCAACTCATCTTGATTCGTGGAGTTTGTCAGCAATTTTGAACTATGTGGAATGACCCACTTTTGGTCTGAGTCTGCCAAAACCCCTGGCGTTTAAGAAATCTACATGTATATGAAAGTTGCCAAACCGTAACGTTATATGTAAACGTTGAAAGTTGATTTTCTGGCGCTTACTACGTTATGATTTGGCACTCTTCGTATGCTGTTTAGTACAGGAATTGGAGTATTGTAGACCTTCATGGTTCATCCTAATATCTGGTCCCCGTTTTCGAGTGTTACTTTTTGTTTGTGGTAATTTGGGCGTATGAATTTCACCACATATCGGATGGAATATATTTTCTGATAATATTGTTATCTCAAGAACAGTGGCACATATGCCCTGGATTTTGTGAAATATTTGCTGCTCCGTACCATGAGTTGTCCGCCTACAAAATAAATCGTTTTCTTGAGGCTTTCATAATTACCCCTTCGCATTTTCAGACGTTTCCATAAATAAATTAAGCAACTTATCTGGGCTTCAAACACCTTTGCCTTATGCACCTCTCGTTTTCGGCTTTTTGGTGTGACATTTGTCACATTCTTTATAGCATGGAACGCAGCAGCAGGCTCTCTCGAGTGCAGAACCTGGCCTACTTTAGGCGAGAGTAAATCTGGGCTAAGTATGTCGGCCAAAGATATTTGAAGTTATCGACTGTTGCCTTGGGTGTATTTAAAGGAACTTGGCCTCTTTCGGGCGTTATTTTTAAGCTGGGAAAATACACAAAAACCTATTCTTAGCAATATTGTACACCAGATTTTTATTGTCAAGGATCGCTCGGGGCCGCGCTGGTTTGCCCCCTAACCTGAAAACTGGGGTTTAGTGCCATAGTTGAGTGGAGCAATTGATATTTCGTTTTGTAATTTATACTTGACTCCTAAAATGAGAATTCCGTTGTTAAATGGCCATGTCATTGGACGATGCATTGATCTGCAACAGTTTACTTTTTGGAGAGGTTCCACACTGGGATTATAACAAGGGCTGCAAACCGTAACGTCGTAAGTACCCTTCCCTCATAGTTTTTTCTAGCTAATACATTGTAGGAACCTACGCCCCGTGGCCGTTTATACCGAAAATGCTGTGCTACTAATACACTGTTATGCTAATGTGAAACATTAATAAGTAGTAAGTAATGCCTGACTATTCATTGATTGGATGGAAAGTGTAGACAAATATTTGAACACTCAAAACTGCACATATCCAAGGGAAAATGGTAAATATCACTAATGCAGCAAACAAGGCCATGCGCAAGGTATGGGTTTGAAGGTGAAAATCTTCCTCCTCCCCCCCAAACCTTCCAGGAAAAAAATACCAAAATGACGAAAATGTGAACGTTTCTGACGTCTTCTGTATGTTATTGGGGGTGCAATGCGTTTGGCTCATACGACGCTATGGAAAAAATTGACAAACAAACCACAATTGTTACACTTACAATTGTAAGTTCTTGTTTCCGTTTTCGTAATTAAACGTCAATGGTGTACCACGTCTGAACTTGTAATTGTTTGAACGAAATTAAATTAGTGCTGTCTATATTTTTCACGAAACTTCATGTATCCAGTTTTTTCCCTCTCTCCTGAAAAGTTGATTTTTTTGGCACTTGATACGGTATGGGTTTGCACCCTTCATAATTATGCGATTTATGGGCGACCATTCTTGGCATACGTTACCCATGGTTGAGGAACACACCACCACCCATGGACGTCCTTGAGCGCACAACCACTGAGCTATTCCTTCGTTCCATTTCCGTTGGGCGTCTTGATGATTTCTCTGATTTGTCAGCACTCAGATGCTCACTTCGTTGTGTCAATATGCCACCCGATTCTTGGTATTTCGTCGTTTCTGCGAATTTGTGAGGGACTTGGTAACTGCGTGCTTAATCTTGCGACTTTCCTTTTCTTGGAATTTTGGGTGTTGCTGCCCTTTAAATTAAACCCCATGCTATGACATGCACGAAAAGTAGACAATGGCGTATGATTACTTCAGTGGCGCCTGAAATTCATGCAAATTCGTCTTGTATCTACATCTATTATATTCTACATTTTGAATTAGTTCTTATTGCCCGCTATATTTATTGTTGAGCACATGTGCGTTTGCTGTGCGTGCTATGGCGTCTAAACCTGTCTGCATCCACAAACTTGCTTGTCGCAATGCGGATGAATTTTCTGTAAGAATTCTAAATGAGAAAATACCGCGTTGTTAGACGGTGCAAAGGCAATATCGAATAGACTGTATTTCGCTAATTAATTAATAAACCTTTTTTAAATTCTTGAAACAACACTAATATATGCGACCTTGTGGTTTCATCCAACCATCCTGATCCCATACAAGCGTTGCTATTCCGACAGTAACAATTTAATTAATTGGGCATGTTTTTTTTGTTTTTTTTATAAGCTTCTGTAATTCGGTTCATGTGACTTAAATGAAAATCTAGTGCAGCTATATTTGGATTAAACCTGGCACTTGAAAAAAAAACATATAAGGATGAAGCTAATTTCGAGCATGACGTATGTCAAACCAGAGCGGGAATATTGTTTCAGGATTAAAGTTTATTTTTAATCTCATTATCCGGCGCTTTAATGGAAAATAAAGAGTGCGCATTATTTGTCTTTATTATAATTGGGATGAGAACAGACAGCGTTTGGATGATATCGATTAAGGCAAGTCATGTGTTATCTAACTGAGCCATCTTGGCACCCAGTGCACATTATTAAATTTAGATGAAGTCCAGTTAATTTAGTGCTGTTAATATTACATGTACATGTACATAATAACTGTCTCAAAGAAATAAAAAGCAAGTCTTAGCAGTAATCTTATCTGGGTCATGGTGTTATTGCTGGTAAAATGTTAATTTTATTGTGGCATATTTACAAAAAAATGCAGTTAGATGCGAGTAAAGTATTAGTCAAAATGAAGAGATTTGAAAACATAATCCCATGTTTTTTTTTTCTATTTAAAATCCTCATGCAAACTTTGACAGTGGTGGAAAAGTTGTTTTAGAACGGTGAAAAATAATTTGAATCGATGATATCATAAAATAATGGCACGTCTTAAAAATAACCTTGTATGGGTAAAGGTTATTTGAGTCAAGATTTTAATTTTGTTTGGTTTACGTATTCCAAATTTCGTGGTCCACAGTTTAGTGGTTCAGTTATTTCAATGTTTTTGAATCATTTTTCAGCATCCACACATGTCATTAAGAAAGGGTTTTAATTTCGCTCATACTCCAATTAGGACAGCCATGTATAATCTAGCCAAATGTAATATAAACATTTGGCGTGGCCGTGAAAGGTGTAGCAATGAATCTCCCTCATTTTTCTTTTCTTTTTTCTTTGTGAAATATGATTAACAACTAGTCCCACACGGACTGGGTGTAAAACGTTTGCACGGTTGATATATGTTTTATGCATTTTGAGCTGTCTAGCCACACCAAAAAAGAGGCGTCACGTGATTTATAGCCGCCATGATAATGCGCGTCCTAATATAACAATTAATTCGGGCGACGAATCTCCAGGCACTCATTGGAGCGATTAACCGTGTTTGAACCCCGTTTCTCTCAATGGGAGTCATTAATTTCGATCGCCGAATCGGGCATTGGCTCATTCATTGGAGTCAGCCAATCAAAAAGGACTAAATAAGCAACTCGCGTCTAATAGAAAGGAAATACCAGCAATATGCCTTTTTCGTTGTCCTTTAAGAAAAGGTCTCTGCTAAAATGAACTTGTCAGAAAGAGATTTTATGATAACCTGTAAGCATGAGTAGTTAAGACGAATGACTCCATACACCAGCACCAGCGGTTATGGAATTCCATCCGTACACTGCAAATCGAAATATCTTAAATCAAGATTACCGCCAATTAGGACTCACTGATGCGTCATTAATACTCCATAGACAAATTTACGATATGAATGATGAAAGATGCGGCATTTTTAAAAAAATCTTAAAAGTGTTTGCAATCTTGTTTTAAGTTTAACAAAATATTAAATATGCATCTGCTGGTCTTATTTCATGGAAACATTTATGAACATACTGCACCAAGCATTGTAAATTAAAAAATGTGAAGTTAGTTTTAAAAATAATAAACAACCAACCACTTGGATAAAGAATATTTTGAAGCTACCTTTCTGATTTCCAAGCCATTTTTTTTTCGAAAATTAATTAGCAATTATTATTGACTTAATTCAAACTACTACAATCGTAGCTTAACTCTACGAAAATAAACTTAAAATCATTCATTTACTTTATTATATTAACTTTGATTATACGTTCCTTTAATAGCCTAAACACCAGACCCCCGTAGACATTACGTAGTACCCTACTGTCGGCAAGAAAATGTGATGTGGAAAGGAGACTTGAAGGATTCCATATCAACTGGGTTCTGGCCCTAATCTCACGCATATCCCATTTTAGTGACTTGACCAATTTTAATAAAAGATATTACTATTATTTAAAATAAACAAACCAACAAATAACATCAGCTGCTATGAAAGTTTATACCTTATCGTTTAGTTTATCTTGCCAGTTAAGCTGTTTTTATTTGCAGTGTAGATGCTTTACTGTTGTAGCTCATACTTTGTAAGAGTACTGGGTGGATAAATCTGATGTGTAGATGAATCTCTTATTTTCAATGACAGCTTGAGGATAGACCATGATCGTTATCAACCATTGCATTTAAAGGAGCTGTAAACTTAAAAAAAAAATACACTAAATGTCTTAAATAAACAATACCAAACGGGTTCACGGGGAGATCGATTTGCCAAAACCTGTATTTTTTTCTGTATTACATACCGATGTAACGAATTGTGCTATTTCTGGTAGCGGTGTTTGTCACTGCCATGACTTAATTGGAACCACTGGAGACCGACATCGGAAAGGTCAAGCAAATCGTTGCAGCGTGAAGATGTGGAAATAGCTATTTCGGTTGAGAGGATATGAACTAAATCCAATCATTAAAGGCATAATTAGAGCGACGGAAGCCCAGCTATTGAAAAAAATATTCACCATGTGACTTCAATATAACTGAACTATTTGCTCGTCTTTCTTGACGCCTTGGATACATCCTGTGATTGCTTGATTGGATAAACGCATCCTTGTTTGGTGGTGATGGTGGTGGTGTTATGGACAGGTCTGACAGCTTTCATGCCAGATAGTTTGTAATCTCTAATACGAAATGTCAATTTTTATATTAAATTTATTCGAGACATATCACTGTCTCTTTGTGGGTTGTCATAACGCTTGATTTGGTGAAACCTTGATATTGAATGACATTGCGATGATGAACGTGATTATGTATTTAGTGTCAGCATACAAGATAAAATTTTACGACCAGCGTAGTAAAACAGTTTTGGAAACCTATATTTTAACTTATGTTGATAGCATTTTTCTTTGTTAACAATTGTTTTAAAGGGCTTACATAGCTTTGGAAAGCATTAAATTCAACCCATGATTTTCTATACACACCACTGTAGTGTTCAGATGCAGTGTATCTAACCTGATGTGCTTTGATATACAGTTGCAACACCCTCGAAGTGACACGTGTCTCTTATGAAATTGCACTGTCTCTTCTTTGTAGTGTCTCACTTGTCAATCAGACTTGGCTTTCTCTTGATAAAGACCAGCTTGGGTCTTCTGTGTGTGATTTACGATATCCATCTTTATATTTTTTTTCGCCTTGTACCCCTATTTTTCTTACTGCTGAATCCACTTTATCAACAACACACACAGTTGACACTGACATGCGTGTTACAAGAGTATATATAATACCGAACTAGATGCATTTGTTTGCAGTGTAAATCAAAGCACTCAAATCTGGCCGAATGTGATCTTGAAATTGCGTGTAAGCCCACGCTGTATTCATGACTGAATTTTCGGTCTTTGGAATCACTCTTGCATAAAACGTCTTCCCTCTACAATTGTATTAGGTTAAGTATTCTGTAACCTTTTGCTATTAGCGGACCGGGTGTTAGAATTTAGGATTGACCACTGCCCGAGGGCCTTAGTAATATTTTTAAAAGAATGCCTCAAAGGATGTATAAATGCCTGGGAAAAATCATGGAAATTTCAAATTTTCATGCTAAAGTCAGGAAAGATTTCATTACATAAAATGCCAGAGTAAAATTTGCAATAATTTCAAATGATTAATTGTGCTCAGGGCGTAGCCTATGATAGGGTATATCCCTATTTTCCGTAGCACACTTTAAACTTTTGAAATGATAAATAAAGAAAAATAAAAATAAATAGTAAATTTTGTTTCCATTTTTTGATAAAGTCAGGGAAATTTTTCAAAAATTTGGAAACCTCATTGGAAGGTCATGAAATAACTGTTTAATAGATCTTTAGTAGATCTGTAGTAGGTCATACTGATGTAGTAAATCTGTAGCATGTCAAAGTAGATCTCCAATCATGAATTTTAACGTGCATTTCAATATGTTAAGAAATATTTTTAATTAAAGGAATTTCGTCAGTGAGGATTTTATAATGGCTATTCACTTATCATGGAATTTATTTTATAAATAGGACTACACGTATTTGTATACAATCAAAACAAATTTTAAGTAAACTTCAAAGACAATATGTTTGGAAAAACTATCCGTCACAAATAATTAATTTTCCTTAACTTTTCTATAATAATTTGTTCAAAATTACTATAAATCAAGGCCGTATGCGAAATTGTTATAAACTAGATCACTTTTATGTGATTTTAGTCAAGCATTTAAAAAAAAAATGTTTAGGAATATTAATGATAAAATTTATGAAAAACCCGACCCAAATAGTTGATGATAAATTATTCGAATTTCAATCATTTATAATATCCATGCTCTACCGATTTATGTGAACTTTTACCCACTTTAACGGTCAAATCGGAAGTCCTTTATTAACGGCCCCTAAGCTGGCTAAATTTGGCAGCGCATAGTGAATGAACTGTTTAAAAATGCACAACCCTGTACGGGCAATAGATGTTGCTAATTCTGAACTGGCGTTTTCTTCAATATATTGGCGTACGTTTCGAGCTAAGTGCTCCAAATTTCCTTTTCAGCGTAATTAAATATAGTCTGGCGTATGCAACGAATATTTTCATATTACTTATTAAAAGTGAACGCTGCAGTCATCCACCCTTGTTGGCTCCATGCGTACATTGAACATTTTTCTAAATAATCGATTGGTCTGGCATTAGCCGAAAAACCCTGCACCGTTCGAGGTTAAATGCAAACCAGGGATTAGCGCAAGCGCATTGATTTTTCACCAATAATCTTCAGCTGCAGAGAAATGAATGTGTTAATTTTTATATGGGTCTAGTGTATCGGGTTCATTTCTTGGCTTTTGGGTTACCGCAGAGAATCGGGTCTATGAGAGCGGTTTTCTGACCTTACTTGAAATTGAAATTGTGGAAAAAGAGCTTGAGATATGTGTTTATAGTTTGGTCAGGCGAGAAAATGATTGATTCATTGACCTGTGCATGGAGTTCTTTATAAATTAGTCTCCTCTTAAGGCATTATTTATTACCTAAAGATCAGGTAGTTCACAACTGTGATTCTTGTTACTACAGTAAGTTCATTTGGCCAAAAGTCCATTACGTTTTTGGATGTACAGCTAAAAATGGTATAGGTTTTTAGGTACAACTTCCTCAGTGAAACTTAAATAATGGAAGTTACGGCCGACTCGAAAGGATGTCCTAAGCTCCATGCAAAAATATTACACAGTTTTGCTCCGATTATAATGTAGCTTTCAATCATTTGATATTGGTAAATGCCAAATAAAAGACAAGTTTCCTGTTATTTCTTTAGAGAGGTTGTCTTGACGTCATGACAGCGTTTGATTGCTTTTACTAGTGAATTTGTTATAATCTGACACTTAAGTTGTAATCACCCACTTGCAGTTGTCTTGCCCTTAGACTTTTGCTGAGACTATGATTCTTAAAATCCTTTCTTTTGTGAATATACAAGTAACTATACTCGTCAGTGTATGACATCCTTGAACATGCTAAAGGCTAAATTGTAGGCTATTCATCATGTGAACTCAACGTTCATAGTGTAATAAGTCTTTAATTATTTGTGTCAATTTGAATATCTCACAACGTGGATTTACGTTAGCCATGTGTCTTAAGTCGGAAGAAATAATATTGAAGCGCTCGTACGATTTCAATATTGCAGATTATAGTAATCCACGGTTGTTTATAAAAGATGCAAATTTTGGCAAAAAAACAAAGTGTCTGCTTGGCCCCGTGGTTTTGCATCTTCTTTCTATTTGTCTTCACTATTCAGAATTCATGATTTTTTTTTCGCTTTTCGAAAGCTTTGTCGGTTTTTTAAGGGTGGCCTTTTGATCTCTGCCTACACTTTGCAAAATAAATTGTAATTATTTTGCGCGTTTGGCATCAAAGTGAGGGCTCAATGTGCTACGAAAAAATAATCCGATTAACTTTTCCTAAAGTCAAATTTGGCTTTACTTTGCTATATTCAAAGGGTCGTTCACAACTACGACCACCGTTATTGATTTTGAAAGAGACGGAGGAAGTTTAAGATCGATTTCAAATCGTTTTGAGCACATAGAAGTACAAACTTTGCTTTTTGTCTCAAAAATCATCAATTTGTATTTAAATTATTTGGACCATAATGGATAATTTTTATTTCAGGAATGAAATCCTTAGATAACACTAGTACACTGTACATGTATTTCAATGTCAAATATTAGGTGGTGTTCCATCAATTGTCATACATGTATTTTTCACTCTTACCATTTATGATCCAGTTATTGATTGATCATCGATGTGTATCGTCCACTTTACTACAACTAATACATCTTACAATTCACTTCTGTTGGTCCACTTTACCATTATTGGTTGTTCAATTGTTGCTGAGCAGCAGTTAATTAAATCATTTGCCGTTCTCGAGAAAAGCCTTGTGAATTGCAGCAATAAAACGATCATTCTATCACTTCATATCGCGCTGTAATATGTCTTAATTGGTAGAGCTATGCTTTTCATCGACCCCGCTTTTTTGTTATTATTAGCTGAACACCTAATTTTGTACCGTATTTGCTTTGTTGTCAACGGTGTATTTCATTTTTGGTGTTTTTGTCTAATTTTCGTGTTTCTTGTATGGCTTAAGGTTGTTTGTACCTCGTGACAACAACTTTTAAGGCTTCTTGAAAGCATAAAAGATGCCATTGTTCAAGGTGCGCGTAAAGCCTTTTTGAAAGTTGTTTTTATGAAAGAAAAATTGCCGTTGGCAGCCATATTGTTATGTGTGCTTTAAAGCCGACCATGCATTGCTGTTTGATGCATTGCAGATTATGTACATCTTAACCTAGTATCGATTATCCAGAAAGAAAACGTTTGATATTTTAGTTTAACGAAATCCTGATTTACTAGGTGTTAACTAAATTAATCTAAATCTTTTTTTGGGGAATTTCCCAAGAAACGCTGTGAAGTGTTAATAGCTACGTAGTAATTAAAGGCTATTTTGGGTTTCGTTGCTGAACTTTCAGAAAAAAATTTACATCTGGTGAAATAATTCTAAAAGTTATGCCAACAGCGTTTCCTGTCTGCAAGTTTGTCTTTATACATTGTATTTATATCTGTGTAAACATTATATTGGGTTGATAAAATGCTAAAGGCACAACTTCAAAGTCTTTAAAATTTGATTAACCGCATTTAAAACCTATTAGTCCAGAATGCAAAAGAAACAAGAAAATGAAAACATTTTTGGGGTAAAGTTAATAAAGCTGTAGCTATACAATTATAACTGAAAATAATTTATTTTATTTTGTATCCGGGAATATCCTAGAATTCTGAAATTGCAGCGCATAAACTAATGTGGAAATATAAATGCAAGGAAATGATGTAGGGCATAGCCTGAAAATAACACATATTATTTGCATGTTTGTAGGGGCTATTACTGAACACTATTAATGCTTCATCCAGGATATTTCGTACATGTATAGAATGAATGATTTTTCCTGATTTATTCAAACATGTGATGTAAATAACAAATGAAACATATACACTATGTGCTCGCGCGCGAATGACTTCCGCGAAATTGGGTCTCCTATCGATTTCGTTATTTCCTTCATTCTTCCTCCGCCTGCCTCCTCCTCCTTTATAAGATGCTTTTTTGTCTTTGAGATATGGGCATATTAAAGACTTAACATTGTGTTTTCTAATACGAGCGTGTGTGCACGCCACCATCCTCCTCCTCCTCCATGCTCTACTCGTGGCCTTCAGCGCTGACTTGATGCTTTAAAAATGGTGCAGTTGCAGTGCTCAAATTTTAACGACATCTGCAGTAAAGGCCATGCTCGCCTTTTATTGGATGTTGAAAGAGCGACAAAAAGGGAGTAATGAACTACCTGGGACAATTCCGCCTCGTTTTGAGCTTAGAGGTGGCCACTTCATGGACGTCTCCGTGCAAACGATGTTTGTTCTGGAACAGAACTGTTGCTCTTAGCATTGCAAACAACGAACATGCAATACCCATCTTAATAACAGCCAGCGGTTCATTCTAGACTGGGGTCGGAAAACAACTAAATCATGTTCTGTGTTGTTCCAGAAATATATCTCCCACTTTTTTGTAGTCTATGTTAATTAGGTTGGATTTAGTGATTACTTTTCCATGAGCCACAAACGGTGTGTACATATCAATGGACACAAATTATTGACAAGTAGCCCCTGCTGTTAATTTAGCTACGGGCTAATACGTTCCAGTTTTTTTTTCGGAATTCAGACTAAACGACGATGAGCTGCAACTAGAGAAATTTAAGTCTTAAACTGAATATATTTAAAATTGCAAGCCCAGTTCAGCTGTTGTCCGACTAGTAATGAGTGAAACGTTTTCAAATGATCGAATGCCCGGTGTACATGTATTTATTCCATTTAGCGCAATCTAGGCAACATTTTAAGATTTCAACAGCTGTTTAATACCCAATAAAACTTGTTTTATCAATTCGCTTAAAAGTCGTTGATTTTATTTATAAACGTGCTGCAGAACACGAATCATCCTTTTGGGATGTTTTTAAACAAATAATTAAATTGGAAAAGAATAACCAATGAGTGGCATCTCTTTATGAATAGCGTCTTTTCGCAAACATGCTTTAAAAGACGTCATATTAACGTACTATTTAGTGTATTAGCGGTCATTATTGACAGGTTTCACTGTACTCGGGAACTTAAACTCGCAAAAGACAAATAAAATTGCACATTCTAGTACCCCCTTCACCAGCCCATGATAAGACTTATTTGGATGAATCGCCCCCATCTCGGACTTCTATATTGACGTCTCTTTTGTTCACATATACTGTAGCCTCCGTCTAGCATTTGAATCATTTACTTTTTGGATACCCGTTGAAGTATCGTTTAAAGAGGACGCGCCTGCTCTTCCTATTTCAGGATGCGAGTCCATGACAAATATGGCTCCAGTTTCTCAGGGCAGTGCTATTTTCAGCGATGGTCTTTACTTTTCCATCAATGTCTGCAACATCTGCCGCAAATGTCGACAAGGCCGAACAAATCAACGATAGGGGTTCCAGTGGGTACTGCCATTTATCAGCGATGTATTAGATCTTTAACCCAAATCTTTCCTTCAATAATTCTGACGTTTCCCCCCGTTTATTTGTGTGTGCGATTCTGTGAAACGTTTGATATACTTCCCATCTGATCCAGTGAATAATGCCTGTAGAATCGAGATGCCCAATTCCTTGCCTTTGTTGGCAAGGAAATGTACTCAACAGTATCAAAAAAGGCGCATTTGCGGGATTGGAAAGGATGGTACAACAGAATGACCACCTCGTTCACGGATATAGCTCAAATTTGCTTGGTTTGTGGGGTTATTTGCTAAGGGCAAGATGAATTCAACACCCATTGCAGATATAGGGTTAGTAGCATATGCTATAGCGACAGTCTCTGAAAAGATGTTGGACAGAACGTGAAGAGAAATTGGATATTGACTTCATATTCTCTGGGAAACTAACTGCGCATGCGTTGAAGTGTATTAACCTTCATGCAGTGGAAAAAAAATTCTCGAGTTTACCTGCAATTTGTTGCAATCCGTATCTTTGTACTTGGCATAATTTGTTTAAGATTACTTTTTGCAATCAGTGTTTTACAATTTATTCGAATATTTTGAGTATTTCTTAGATTCAGTTCAACTCTGTACCTTACTTTCTGTGACTTCAGTGTATTCCTACGTCTAATGGTAGGCCTACCCCCAAAAAATAGCTATGCATACTGTAAGTTCTACTATAAAGTATACCTCTTTGATTGAGTTTAAAGACTACCCTATTAAGGTAAATTTTCTAAAAATGCAGTGACATACCACTATGATGATGAATTACGGCGAAATTTAAAAGTTTTTAAATAAATAAAAACAATTGTGTTGCATAGACCAGTTGGTATAAAATTATGTACAATTTTTTTTAGAAAGATGCGAGTTGCTAAAATAATTATTTCATAGTATGGTTTGTTCCCTTGTCATCATGGGGCTCCACAACGCGATTGGATATCTGCAAATTTGCGTGGGTGAAACAACTTGAAATGTTTGTCAGATTGATAAAGTGGGTTTTGTCTATTTGGCGCTATTGTATCTTGGGGTGTTATAAAAAACATATGGGTTAGCCACTGTCAGGGCACTGCAGAAGTGAACAGCTGCCCTGTTGCGCGGAACGCTTCACAGATGGCGCTGTGTTCCACGTCCGTTTGGTTTTATAACAATATTTCAGAAAGGAGATAAACGAGCGCGGGATACAGGATGGCGCAATTTGCGCGCCAACGATGCTTCTTAATTATTTGACTCGCATTAAGAGTATCTTTATGGCAAGTGGCTGACTCCCCTGATTTCGCTCAACTTAGTCGTAATCAGTGTTCATGAAGACGACTTCGCCGCTCACATTATGCCATTATCATCGTCCATCCTGTTTCCGAGCGATTCGCACTGAATTTGGATCCATTCTTTTCCACCCCTGCGTGGCTTTCTATCAAAATGGTTGGCGACTTGCCATCCTATTGTTGCTTCTTTCTCCCTGGAAAAATATACCTAATATCGGCTACCCCCGAAGCTAATTTCCTGAGCAGGCCCTTATAGACCTGTCTAGATGGGTTCATTTCAGACTGCGCTTTACAACTTCACATGTCCTCTTCTTTCCCATTTTCGATAAAGCCTCCGTCAAGTCCTTCATCATTAACTTTAGAACAATGACGATTTCCGATGCATTTTCTCCCTTTTTTTTTACTATGCAGGGTGTTGCAGAAAGTTTCCATATTGTTTCAGCGTGTTGGCGGTTAGTTTACATGAATACTGAACATGTCCAATTTATTGCGGATGGATCATGGAAGTACCAGAGTTGCTGGGCATTGCCTTGATTGTAATGCGAAGTTTGTGATGCCGAAATATATCAAGACTTGCACTACTAATCAGAGTTGATCTTACTTGTAAATTGAGACGAAGCAGGTCTAATGATCTTTTATGTAGCACTTATTATTTCTTGGCTTTTTGCTTTGAAATGCAAGTCCTGGGGCTGAAAATCTGAAGCATTAATAGTCTCTTAATGTGAACGTAAACAGATTTACGTTTCATGTGTATAAAGAAGCAAGGTTTATAGCAAGGACCCGTTAATATGATACATGCTTGATAAAATGCGCATTCTATACGTTTTATATTTTTAAATCGCATATTCCTTGTATGCTAAGATTTAAAAAAAAGCATTTAAAGCTGATAATACTGAGTCAATAATCAATGTTTTTATTTCAAAACCTATGTAATAGGCATGTTCTTTAAGTACAAATTGTAAATGAAATAACACATAATTGGTATGAAAACATCCATATATGGGCATGACAGATTACACGTGTATGATGGCCAATGAAATTCTGACCAATTGTTAATGTCAGAACAGGGAAAACCTGGTTTCGAATTTTGCATCTTGGACTTTTTTCCATAATAATTTCCATAATTTGCCAGCTCGTTATAATCTCTTATAAATTAATGATACATTTTGAAGTTATTTATGAAATATAAACGACTATAGTTGGATTAAGAAGATAATAGACTGGGAATTCAAATGGACCAATAGAATGCAAGAGCATTTTCTGCGATGAATCTTTCCTGTCCTATGACTCATTTCCCCTACGTTGAGCATGGTTGTTACTCTATCCATGCTGGAAGGCATAATCTATAAATTGAATATCTCTGATCGGTTTTGACTCAAGTTTGTTATTTTGTTAAACCGACTATAGCAGTTGACCGGTTCTAATGATGACAGTAAAATAAATTCAGCATTAATAATAATTAACTGAAGCAAAAATATTGATCAAAAGGGTTTCATAGTGGGCATTTCAGGTCTTGAAATCATCCTTATGCCGTAAAACAGCGTTTACCTTTGCAGTAAACCTGTTGCTTCAAGCACAGTACCCCCTCTTTGCCCATTACTATTTCCAGGCTGTTAGACATGCGGCACAACAGATTGTTGTATCCCGTCAAATTGATTCATAAAATATCGTTAAAGCATGCTTGAACCGCGCATGTACATCACCGATGTGAGGCTTTTTGTTCAGGCTTTCCCATACAGCTTGCCTGCGATCTATTTAGTTATGACATATTACGCTTGCATATTCATACGATTTTATAGTTGATGCACATGAATTTGATGGCGTTGCGCTCCCCAATTATGCGGCGATGACAAACGGAGTGCCAACGGATTAAAAACGAGTCGTATCTTATTGCATGTTAATTCGCGCATTTTTCGCCCCTGGTTCAGGCTGTTCTTGAGCGGATCGTTAAAACAGACATATGGGCGGTTTTTCAGACTTAGAGGGCAAAATGTTATCCGAATAATTCTTACAAGAGAGGCATTTGCATGCAGCAAAGACAGTTTAATCACTGCTTTCTGCCAGTTTGTGTTTATTTATTGCTGTCATGTGACTCGAAGAAATGAATGGGAACGGGGTTAATCAGTTTAGGACCTGATTAATTACCGGTATGGTTTCACTTAAGTCTGAGCTCTAGGATGCCCACCATGAACTGGTGAAGCAAAAGAAAGCAAAAGCATTTTATGCATGACAAAAATATCTGGATTGATTTAAAACTTGTGAAAATGTTGTGTATTAGATTTCATAGCAGATGCCGTCATCAATAACTATAATCAGGGAAATTAAGTGTTGGTCCTGATACTTCACTCACTGTCAGTCATTTATTTGCCAATCAATTACATTTTTTTTAAAAAAAAATGTCGCAAAACGATCTGTTAAGGCTGAGTCAAATGGATCCCACAGTAAAAAAATAAAAAAAATTGTTATAGTAAAATTGCTCATTTTATTTAATTTGAAAATGTTCTGTTTTTTAATTAAGTTCTACTTTTTGTATGGTGAGCATACTTTTGAGTCGGACTTACAGTAAAGTCCACAAATGGCGTCATTGTATAATTAACTATGTCTATCAATGTGCTCGTTATAAGTTCGCAAGTAGAACGCGCTAAAAAGGTGTCCTTTATAGCAAGTTTTACGACGTGTGGAATTATTCGCTTAGTGTTTCCAATTTGGCAACAGATTTCGTCCAAATACGTCTCCCCCTCCCAAAATAAATAAAAAAAATTCAACTTAGACGTAGCAACGACGATACTACACAGGACGTATTATAATCAAGTACATGTATGAATTATGCATATTGCCCTCATTTTTCTGTATCGTTTTCGCTTAAATTTATATCGTATTTGTTTCATGTACATGTATGTTATATTTCGGCATGATTATCCATAATCTGATTGCGTGCTGACTTTATGGCAATCGCTCCTCAATCAGATGTGCATTATTAAAGAGCCTGATGCTCAGCCTAATTTAGTATTTGACCAACAAATGATATAATTGGTCTTTACTTACCGCGTGTTTTTTGTATATTCGTGCGTGTTTTTCGGTATCGTTACAACACGTGCGTGTTGCCGTTTATGTTAGACACAAATTTGGCTAGATCAAACACTGAAAATATTACTATGGCACGATTTTTCCGAAGAGGATAAAACTATTTATTGTTTGACATGCCATAAGTAAACCAAAACTAATTGGCCTGATGTATATATCAAATTCGTCAATTTGATATATCAAATATCAAATTCGATCTTAATAGAGACAAAGATGATTACGTAATGATCATTGCGCTATTTTAAGCGTAAAACGTATGTGCATTTAGGATTTGTTATATTGTCTCATTCTAAGCGTATTGCTTGAAAAACATCTTCACTGATTGTGCTGCATCGTTGTGTATTTGTTGTGGAGGTTGAGACTGAGTATCCTATGGCTATATTTTGTGATAAGCACTGATGCAATTCTAAAGACATGGCTAACAAGCGAATTTCGTTTCTGTATTGCATCGAAGTTACCGTGGTTTTCGTTTAAATTGCTTTAGTTTCCATTCGTTTTCTCAGATTGCCACTCGACTTTTGAGCATTTTCTCCTGTTTCCTATTTCCTAGTTGGTATTCGGCCAACTGCTATAAAAAGCTACGTATGAAGGATTTCTGTCTGTGTTGTGTCTTCGGCGTTAACGTTTTTGCTGGTCCTTGGCTTGCTAAAGTGGCGCCCATAAAAGGACTTACTTTGATCGTAAATTAGTTCCATTCAAACTAAATTTTATATCAAATAAACTGCGTAATCATCCATGTGTTTATAAGATTTACGACTGATTAAGTTGAGAATGATTAAGACTGATAAAATTAATACCTTTTACTATCGACAACTAGTTACTGTTTTAAAATACTAATAATAATAATAAAGAAACATTCAAACTCTGGCATTCATTGGCGACAGTGGCATATCAATGAAAGTGCCCCTGAATACTTTGAAGTAGGCAACCTTGCATAGCTTTGAAGCCATCAGTGATTGCTTGATGCTTAATTCAATTCAGTTTCTTGGAATTTGAAAATGCAATGAAAATTATAATTTAATGTATATTCAATGCAATAAATTGCCGTGCTGAATATACTGAATATACATTAAATTATAATTTTTTTGCATATATCAATGTAATATTCGTTAAAAACGTTCAAATTTCATTTTCCACATGCAATGGTTCGCTCGCTCTTAACAGGGCTTCTTCAGGCGCTAAAATTTATTCTACAAAAAAAAAAGCTACATTCTGCAAAATCAGGGGCAAGTGTCACAAGGTGATTGAAAAACACAAATGGTAAAAAAACAAGGTTTTTAAGCCAATTCTGTTACCATAAGTATAGAAACTAAATATAAAAGACATGAAAATTTGTATAAACCTTTCGCTATTGAAACGTTAAAGCGATCATTTTAACTTATATGGAGGAAGACTTTCAAATCCATCTGCACCACAACTCCAGAATTTTCCTATTTTTCCTTTTGAAAATTGAAATAAATATTATTACAAATTGATACAATGCAAAGGATAGCAAATTCTTAACACCACTCAGTAAACTGAAGTTATGATCTTCTTCTAGGTAGCAACCACTTGGTTTTACGGTGGTAGTTCAGGAGACAGCCTGAATCTTGGCGTAATTTAAATTAATATCATCACATTTGCCTTGTTAATGGAGGGTTACACCCAGTAAACTGCATCCGTCACTCAAGGAAACGATCTCTCATCAGTAATTTTCACACCAACCTCTGTTTTAAATTAACCTGTGAGCATGATCGACGGACTTAAGGTGTCAGTGGATGTCGGTGTGGTTGCTCCTCCTATAAAACCTACACCACCTCAGATTATTAACTCCTTGCCCCTACTCTTTTCACAGGCCAAGCCCTGTAATAACCCGTTGCCAAGTGCTAATGAAAATGAGTTTTCCTAAATTCTTATATATATATTTTTTTTTGCCATAAACTAGCGTGCGTCTACCTTACATGTAGTTAAATATACATGAACGCTTGATCTTGCTTACGTAGACTAACCCTCGTCGCAAATTGGTTTTTGGCGCACTCCGCATTTTGCTCTTAAATGTCAAAGGTCATCAGCCACCCGCTCGCATTACTGCATACGTAATTCTAACCGAATAAAATATCATCGCCAGGAGGATAATCGCTCCCTGGGAAAAATCGATTTTCACTCACACTTACCTAGACCAGGACACCCGTGTGCCCTTCCCTCGCAACGTCTGCTCAACTGCTGCAGTTTTCGTTTTCACTACGAATTCTGTGGAAGAGCCAATCAAGGAGAAATAAATGATTTGAACCTCCATTGTTTATTTCATTTACGTCGGATTCGTCTTCCTCGCGCTGTCATTCGTTTGACTTATCTTCAATTCCTCCATGGGTTGCCACACAATTGTGCCGGACTGCGCTAGCAGCAGCAGCAGCAGCCATGGCTGCACTTATTGGTTTCGCTGCACACACATTGCACCATAATGAAATTTCACACTCCTCAGTTTCAATGCTCATTTGGGGTCGTCCATAAAGTATTTCTGGTCATTGCACAACCTGTTTTGAATGAATTATTTTGTGGAAATGTTCCCATATTGGAAACTTTTTAATCCCCTCCCTTCCATGTATCACAAATAGCCTAGATGACGTTGCTTAACTGAGGTTTCCCCAAGACCTGGGAAACCTGGAATTGTTTGGGAAATCGGGAAAGACATGAAAGTCAAAGAGTAGTGATTTATTTTTTATTAGTCAGGGAAATCTGACATATCAATATTACAGTTGCATTCACATTTTACATCACAACGGTATTAAGGCCACTTGCCTGCTAACCTATTCTAACATGTTCTATTATTAGAAAGTTGGTTAGTGGAGGGCAACTTACCTTTTTTTAAATGTTGAAAATCCGCATTCTTAATGGCATTGAAAAATTTTATTTTGAAAGACTCGCACAGCATTCCTTGCATTTGCACATGTTATAAGTTTGCGTCAATGGTCAAGCAAATTAGTTTAAAACTGGAAACGTCAGAGAGAAATCAGGAAATCCATTAATTACTTTTAGAAAAAATCACGTCATGTTTAATGGAAAGAAGGACCAAAAACTGATGTAATTTTACTCCAAATTTGTGCCGTTGTATTTCCATAATAAGTGTCATCGAATGTCAACTTGTCATGATGTCAAAATTTAATCAAAGTGAAGTTTTTTATGGCATTGGACTTTCGACCTTTAGTTTAATATATCATTCGCCTGTTGCAATTATTAACAGAACGTCCTCTTGCGACGTTTTTTCAGCCTGTGATCGATGATCGTCCGATATTTTGTGAACCCCCAAACTTGTGAGCTGTTGTCTCGTGTAATTTAAATTTGAACTATTTTCATATATTCTTGGAATGTAAGCTGTTTGTTAACATCATCCAAGGAAATAGGTGATAAGGCTGGACGAATTTTTCAAAGTTTTTTTTTTTTCATGTTTTTAATCAACCAGTGATCAGTTTTTTCTCCAATTCGTGTTTTTTTTTTTCCTCTCTTTGCAGTTCGGCTACACGACAGTATACAAGAAGAAAGTTTTCATTACTTAGTATTTGATTTGTAAGTACACGACTCTTAACTTCGTAAATATTTCATCTGTCTGTGATAGTATTACTTTACAGTTTCCGTCCATTTTCGTACTGTCTCGCCGTTGAGTATAAAAAAGCACAAAACATCCTGTGTGTACAGATTGATTGATTGATCCACCTAACAATCCGTCCGATTAGTTTCTACTTATAAATAATGCTGGGTTTTGCGTGTTTCGTAGCTCAAATTGGCCGTACACTCCAGACTAAATTGAATTTTAAATTTTTATTTCTTCTCAAGAGTTTTAAAGCGATGAAAGCTTCCTCCCTAAGAAATCCAAACACATCTGCTTAATGATTAAGAATTCCTCTGTTTCATTTCAACAAGGCTTGAATTCATATATATGCACTTAAAAATATTTTTTATAAAAAAAAAAGCATTGCAAACTAATTGATATTGAGCCTTGGGTGATATGTATGTTCAGAGGATTTGCTAACGTTACTTTGGGCCGATTGCACCAACAAACGTTAAGCAAAACCCAAGGGTAACATCTAGTTAACAAAGGAATAGCATTGCACCGCTGCAGGTTAAAAGTTAATCATGGGTTAACATTAATCTAGCTAGTAGGCAAGGTTAACCTAAGGTCTGTAATATAATGCAATTTTCCCAGAATTCCAATAGTAAAATGGTACAACAACAACCTATTAACCCTTCGGTTAATTTAATTTACAATGGTGCAACCGGTATTTAAAGGCTAATTCTGGTCAGTTAGAAATTGCAATAATTCATGTTTTGTAAACGTGATGTCACAGTGCTGAGACTTAACCACGCTGTATATATATATAATTACTTATATTGAGTGGTGTTTTATTTCGACAGTAAAAATATTTTATATAAAACCAAAAAAATTATCATATTGATACAATTAATTTTTTTAAATGTTGACGCCATGTACCGAATATGTTTTCTACAAAATATATGGTGGATCATATTACGGCATCCTTGTTTGATGCCTTCAAAATAAAATGGATTATTCGTTGATTTTTCGGCTCGATAATGGAGTTGAGTGCTTTTTGATGTCGCTTGTTTCGCCGAATTTAAATTGATTAATTCCTGGTAACTGCTATACTTGCCTATGTAGTCAATTACTTCCCCTCAGGCACATTTTTAATCGTATTTTTTCATGGTACCCCGTTGTGAGCAATTTCATTCTCTGTGTTTGTTATTTCGTGTAAAAATGTGCTCTAGCAAATTTGATGAACCATTGTTATGCGGACGTAGCACCCAATTTGGGGAAAGAATTTTGATGGCAAGAAACATGTGAGAATGATTAACGTTTACCTTTCTTGGCATTGACTTGACACAACCGAAGCAAGAAATACTGTATCCTTCAAAAAAAAATGTTCAACAAAATTAATCAAATTTCTAGTTGACTGAGCATCGTTAATGTTGAAATCAAAATGGGTTACATGTATTTTCAATTTGCCAATACTAAATCATCATTAAAAATTATCCCAAATATTCCTTCGTATTCACCAAAAATACCTTTTTCACATATGTATATATAAAATTAACTACCGGCAGAAAACCATTAGAGGTTAACGGGGGTTCTCATTGACCTTGAAAACATGGAGGGATAGTCAGGGTAGTAAGGAACAACCTGGAAAAGTCAGGGAAATTTGAAATTTGAATGCATATGTCAGGGAAATT